>ML111601.1:18393-60777 GCA_003697995.1 Taxidea taxus jeffersonii
CGATGGAGGGGGAAGTGGGAGGGGACAGACTGAGACAGAAGTGGGCGGGGCAGGAGGGACCGGCACGGAGGAAGGAGTGGGCGGAGGGAAAGTCACGGGTGTGTGTGTGTGTGTGTGTGTGTGTGTGTGTGTGTGTCCGTCCCCCACCCGCCCACCGACCCAGGCCGTGTGTGTGTGTGTGTGTGTGTGTGTCTCCCCCCCCCCCCCCCCCCCCCGCCCACCGACCCAGGCCAGCCCCTCTCACATTGGGTGCTTGTCAAACATGACGGGCAGGAACTCGTCGACAGGCAGCATCTTGGAGAGCGGCTGGGCGGCCAGCAGCTTGCGGGCGCCCTGCAGGGAGATCACGTAGGCCAGCGTCCAGTAGGAGTAATCTGCCTCCACCAGGTTCCTCACGCGGGGCACGGCCTTCTCCGGGTGCTCCACCTGCATCCGCTTCCGGCCCACGTAGCTGCGGGTGCAGTCAAGGTCCTGTCACCCTCTTCGCGCCAGCAGAGAATGCTAACTGAGCGAGTCTGAGGTCAAGTGAGCCTCCGTCAGGCCCTGGGGTGGGAGTGGGCTAGGCATGTTTGGGGGAGCAACCAGGAGACAGAGGTGGCTGCGGGACCACGGAGGACCATAGGGATCTGGGACGTGCAGGGAGGAGACTGCATTTTTCCCAAGGGTACTAGGGAGCCATGGGAGGATATGGAGCTCAGAGGAGAGGATGTCCTGGACACTCTCTGAGATTGAACCACGGGAAGGATTGGGGCTAGGAGGGAAGCTGTTCTGAGTTCAGAAGGCTGTGGGGAAGCTGGGCAAGGTGCAGGAATGTGGTGGGTGGCTGGGGATGAAGGGGTATAGCTCCTGGTCCTATGACTAGCACAGCCCAGAGTCTGGGGCCCAGCACCTGCATCAGGGCCCTGTACACCGTTGGCCTGGGGGACGAACCAACTCACCTAGGGGAGATTCCAAAGGACTGTCCAGAAATATGCTGGCCACATCCTACCTACTGCTGGTCTAATGGTCTAAGACCCAGGCTTCCCGGCTACGCCCCCACACTCAGCCAAGCCCCCAGCTTCTGGGCACAGCCCCAAGCCCTGGCCACACCTACCCCAGGCCACACCCCAAGATCTTCAGCCCTGAGCACAGGCTTCCACCTCAAATCTCAAGCAAACCCCATCCCCTCCAGGACTCCTCAAGTCTCCAAGCCCTCTCGAGCCCCCTCCCCACAGGCCAGGTCCCTAGATTTCCAGGTCATCTTCACAGGCCATATACCCTACCCCCCAGGCCTTAGGCCAAACCCCGACTGCTCTCCGATCCAGGGACCACAGGCTACACCTTAGTCCATTCCTGCCACACCCAGGAGAGTTGATGCCGCCTATTACCCTGCAAAGGCCCTCAGACCTCCAGGCTCTAGGCCTCACTTCCCGGGTCCAGACTGCCGCTCCACCCACTCCAAACCGAGCCCCCCCCCCAGCCCTGGCCCCACCCCGGTGCCACCCAGGGGCCCAGGCCACACCACCAGCCCTGGCCCACACTCACATGAGGTCCCAGTCCAGACCCTCCCGCTCCACGTCCCGCATGAGGTTCAGCAGGCGTCTCTTGAAGAAGATCTCAAAGCGCAGGTCGTCCTCGAAGACAAGCGACTTCCGCAGCCCGCGGTCCACAACCTGAGGGAGGATGCCCTGCCCACATCAGATGGGGACCAAGGCCAGACCTGACCCAGAAGTCAGCTCTGCTTCAAGGCCCTGGGGCCGCAGGAAAGAAGCAAACACAAGCCTTCCTCACCTTCGTCTGGGTCGACCTCTTGGCCATCAGCTCCTTGCACGCTCAGCGACAGGTGCCCTGGGCTTGCCCTTGGCCTGGCTGCTCCTTCCCACCCCAGGGCCTGTGCCTGTGCCTATGCAGAGTGCCCCCCCCCCCGGCCCACAGCGGCAAGGTGGTAGGCTGGCCCCCAGCCTTGAGGCCTGGGCTCAGAGGTCACCTAGGCGGCCCTCCCTGACCACTGGCCACAGCTGTCAGCTGAGGACAATTCGTCCTCGTGTGGGTGCGTCACACTTAGATTACTGTGGTTTGCCATCAGAGTCCCCATCTCCCAGGGCCGTGAGCCCCCTGCCAGGGCCCACATCTGCCTTGGTGGCTGTCCCGCTCCCAGCACCAGGCCGGATGCACAGCAGGTGCATGGGTGTCCCCAAAGGCACTTGAGAAGCCTCAAGACTGAGGAGGGTGACTGTCAGCTGCAAGAACAGGGCACCCTCCTCGCTCACAGAGCTCACCCCTCTGAGAGGCAGGGCTTGGCTTGAACCCGGGTCAGGCTGCCTGGATACAGGAACCTCCGCCCCACACCCTCCATGACAAATCTCAGGAAGAGAGGACCCGACACCTCAAATGCCCAGACGACCCGTCTGGCCCCCTGCCCGGTGGCTCCACGTTTGAATCTTGGCCTCTGAGACTGGCCGAGGAGACCCCGGTGCGGGGTTAGCATTGCTGACTGTCCCTGTCACTGTCACTTCTACTGGTAAGAGTCCAGGCTCCAAAGACCCGTGGCAGCAGCAGGGTGGGAAGAGGCCTCACTTGGAGGTCCTGGGCCTGAGACCCCACCTTCTACGGGAGCTGGGCATATTCCTCCCTCCCTAGTCTGCTTCCCCATCTGCACCACGGAAGGAGAGCAGACAGATGCCCTATCCAGGCTGCTGTGACATCTGGGAGGAGGGCTCTCTGAACTGAGGCCCTGTGTCCCGCCGAAATCCCAAAAGCCTGCAGGGGGCGCCAGCGAGTCCCTCCCTGGGTGGCTGGGAGCCTGAGGGCGACCCTGCCCTCCCCAGCCAGACCTACCTCCTTCCAGATGTTGTAGTGGCTGAGGAAGCAGCCCAGCTCGCCCTTGGTGAGGGGCCGCCCATGGTAGGGGTCCCGGTAGCCGGGCAGCATCTGGATGCCCAGTGCCTCCACTTGGCTGGTGTTCATGGCTCTGGAGGTGGGGACGGGGAGAGGAGGGGGTCAGAATAAGATGCAGGCCTCAGGGCCGGCCTGGGGGTGGTCTACACCCAGGTGCCCACCGGCTCCAACAGCCACAACCCCCGCCCCGCCCCCCTCCCCCGGGGGGAGGGGCCTCGGGACGCACTTGCCATCCACAGCCTCCACCAGCCTGCACTCAATCTCCTGCGCCTGCAGGGCCCACAGCATGCGCTCCCGCCGGTCCTGCCGCCGCTTCAGGTTGATCATGAAGACCTGCCGGCCCAGAGCTCTGGTCAGACCCTCCAGGCGGGCCCCAGCCCCCGCCCCCACCCGCCGGGGTAAGCCTGGCTCACCTCATCGAAGCCCATCTTGTCAGGCATCTTGGGGGGCACGGAGATGAACCTGGAGGGCTCTGCTGGTGGGTGCTTCACTGTGAGGCAGACAGAAGCCAGGGTGTCAGTGAGGTCACCAGGGGAGGAGCTCCAGCCTCTTAACAGTGTCCCTTCCTTTCTCCAGCTCCTCTGGGACCCCCCTCCCCCCAAGCTCCTTAGCCTGGAATCATTCACAATGTTGCACTTACTCACTCTGGCTGTTGGCACTGCCCCCAAATGGACCCCCTCCTACCTCAGGACCTTTGCACATGCTGGGCATCTGCATGAAACACCTTCCTTCCTCCCCTCCTTCTCCTGAGTTCTCAGCAGGGTACCTCCTCCTGGCTCACACAGCATCTGGCCTTCCATCATCAAACCCCAATCCTGTGGGCCCACCTCCCTGGCTTTCTATCTATCCGCCACAAGCACCGCAGGACAGACACCATGTTTGTCCACTCACACTGAGCCCCCAGTGCCCAAAGCTTGGTATACAGCAGGCACTCAATAATTACTCATAGAATGAACAAAAAAATGATGGCAAACTGTGTGACCTTAACCTATTGGGACCTTGGCTTTCTTCATCTATAAAAAGGGACTCCAATTTTACTTTATTGAAGATTTAGTTGAGAGAGAGAAAGTGTGCATGAGCGGGTGGTGGTGAGGGACAGAGGGAGAGAGAGAATCTCAAGCAGACACCCTACAGAGCACGGATTCCCAACATGGGGCTCAATCTCAGGACCCTGAGATCATGACCTGAACTGAAACCAAGGTCCGATGCTCAACCAACTGAGCCACCCAGGTGCCCCAGAACTCTAATTTTAAAAACTTCCTCCTCCTCGGGATGCCTGCATGGCTTAGTCAGTTGAGAGTCTGCCTTCAGCTCAGGTCATGATCCCAGGGTCCTGGGATTGAGTCCCACATCGGGCTCCCTGCTCAATGGGGAGCCTGCTTCTCCCTCTGCCTGCTCTGCCTGTTCTGCCTGTAGCTCTCCGTGCTTCTGCTCTCTCTCTGACAAACGAGTAAAAAACTTAAAATAAAATAAAATCCTAAAAAAACAAAAACAAAAAACAAAAAAAACTCCTCCTCCTCCCAGAGGACTCAGGAGATGCCATGAAATGATGCACATTATGGCTTGAATCGTGTCCTCCCCAACAGGATGGAATCTTAACCCCCAGTACCTCAGAACATGACCTTATTTGGAAATAAGGTCTTTACAGAGACAACCAAGTGAAAATAGTGACTGGGGTCCTTATCAAAATGGGCAACTTGGATCCAGCCACGCACACAGATGGGAGACCACAGAGATACACCTGCAGAAGGTGACCGTGGGACTGGGGTGGCATGTCTATAAGCCAAAGTACGGCAAGAATTTCAGAGTGGCCATGAGCCCTCCACCCCCACCCCACCAGCTGCTGTCAGCAGCACTCAGACCACGTCTCCAGGGCCCTGTCTTGGCACATCCCTGGCAGCTTCCTGCAGAAGGATCAGCTCCACAGGTGCTGGGTGCACAGGAGGCTGGGGAGGATGGCCCAGAGGAGCCCAGCCTGAAGGCGAGTGCGCCCTCTGCCCCATGGAGAATAAAGGCCCCGTGTAAGCCCGAGGGACAGACACAGGCCCTTCTGTCTAAGACAGACTGGGGCGTGGTCCAAAGCCAACCTGGACCCCCTAGGAACACCGCATCCTGGGGTTTCCTCCTGCCCCAGGCTCTTCACGGCTCTGGCCACCCCCCGCCCTCTTGGGGGAGCTGAAGACCGAGAGCAAGATGCTGGGATCTGAGCACCCAGGTTCAAACTCTGGATGCCTTTTCCCTTCTCCTTCTGAGCTTCTACCCCTCCACTGCGGGTTATGGAGGGCAACAGGGCCGCCTGGGGGAGGGAGGAGCTCCTCACTGTCATCAGTTCTGGGGAAGACGGAGCACAGCTGGCATCCAGAAGGAGCAAAGCAATGCAGCCTTTCCAGAAAAGTCACAGCACAGTGATTATAAAAACCAAACACCTCCAGACCCATCGTGGGGGTGAATAATCAAATCTGCCCAAAAAGAGGTCTGGCCTTTGTCCCCAGCACCTGAGAGGTGGAAGCTCTCTGAACATTCTGCCTGACAAGACTATCTTTGTTTGCCCGGGCTCTCGGGCCACACTGGGTGGTCTATGCCAACAGTGTGATTTAGGGGAGGGGTCTTGGGCCACGTGGAATCAGCTCGCCCCCAGCAGGGGCTAGAGAGGCAGTCAGCCAGGTCCGTGTGAGTGAGCCCCAGTAAAAAGCCCGGACCCCAAAGCTCAGGGAGCATCCCTGGATGGCAGTACACCATGTGTGTGACCACATGGGGTGCTGGGAGAAGTGAAAGACGTCCACATGACTCCATAGACAGGGGACACCCAGAAGTTCATGCACAGAACTCTCTGGGTTGCCACCCCAGACACCCCTCCCCTTTGCCAGTTGTAACCTGTGTCCTTTTGCTTGTAATAAACCCTAACTGTGAGCATAAGAGCAAGGGTTACCAGGTGATGGGGAAAGATGCTCCATTGTCCACGAGCAGGGTGCGGGGGAAGGAAGCAGGCAGCAGGATCCCCCAGCCCCGGGGACGTCACTGAGCCTTCCTGCAAGTCTGAAATTTCATCACTGGACACACTTTTGAATGTGTGAAAAATCACATGCACAGCCCGGGTCCAGGTACCCACACAGGGATGGAGAGAAAAACGCAGTCTTTACTCAGACTGGAAGGAAGGATTTACACAAATATCTGAAACCCCCAGGCCCTCCTTCTGTCTGTTCTGTAGGCTTTGCTCTGGCCTTCGAGACACATGAAAATATTCACCCCTCTGGTGACTTCAGGTTCTAATAGTTTCTAACTGAGCCTCGGTGGCTCAGTTGGTGGAGCATCTGACGCTTGATTTCGGCTCAGGTCATGTTCTCATGAGAGCCCCGCATCGGGCTCTGCTAGGTGTGGAGACTGCATAAGATTCTCTCTCTCCCTCTCCCTCCACACCCCCCCTGCTCTCATGCGTGCTTTCTTGCTCGCTCTCTCTCTCAAAAAAAAAAATAAAATGTATTAAGAAATAAATAAAAATAACATTAAAAAATAATAAAATCAAGCAGGAAAACTCTGGCAGCCTGGGAGACATTTCTCAGGGGCCAGTCACCAGCTGGAGCTGGGGATGACAGAGACCCCCCTCTGTGACTGTGGCCTGGTGGGGCTGCTGGACCAGGCCTGGGCATCTGTGTGTGACAAACGCTCAGGTACTGCAGGGGTCTTCACCCTGGTGACCTTGCAACCTGCAGGGGTCACCTCAAAGTACCCAAATGTCCCCCCAAAAGCAGAGGGCAGGGTGCCATTCCATCTTCAGCCACCAGGGGGTGTCTTAGAACTTTCCAGAGGGAGGTTTAACCCTGGGAAAGGTTAAAGGAGCAGGGCTCCTCCCTGTCTGTGCAGAGGGAGGAAAGGGCACGCTGCCTCAGAACACTTCTGGGGGATGTGCGTGGCCAGCACTGGGCGAGGTCCTCACAGGAGACACTGTGTGGTGTCTCTGGAGAGCCCCAGCAGGAACAGGAGCCCCCTCCTCAAACCACCTTGATGGCAGCTCAGTCCTGTATGCTTGTCCCATCTCAGGGGCTCACTAGAGGGAGGGCTACTTTACTAGTTCATGGATTTATTTGTATATATACATATACATACATATGCATATTATGTATATATACTAGAAAGGCACGAGCTTGCAACTATCGTAAAAATACTAGTTTCTGGGGCACCTGGGTGGCTCAGTCATTAAGCGTACGCCTTCGGCTCGGGTCATGATCCCAGGGTCCTGGGATCGAGCCCCAGGTCAGGCTCCTTGCTCCACAGGAAGCCTGCTTCTCTCTCTCCCTCTGCCTCTCCCCTGCTATGTTCCCTCTCTCACTATCTGTCAAATAAATAAATAAAATCTTAAAATTCCTAGTTTCCTTTTTTAAATAAATGTATTCAAGTGGAAAAAAAAAGTGTCTGCTGAAGATAAGTATTAAATAACGCTGGGTTGGGACGCCTGGGTGGCTCAGTTGGTTAAGCGGCTGCCTTCGGCTCAGGTCATGATCACAGCGTCCTGGGATCGAGTCCCGCATCGGGCTCCTTGCTCGGCAGGGAGCCTGCTTCTCCCTCTGCCTCTGCCTGCCACTCTGTCTGCCTGTGCTTGCTTGCTCTCTCTCTCTCTGTCAAATAAAAAAAAAAAAATAACGCTGGATCTGGGTTTGGCAGCAGCATGGATGAGGATACAGCTTGAAATGGCGGAGTCACAGACACTGCCGTGCACACAAAGGTCCATCGGTGAAAACCTGCTGCCCCTTCTGCTCTCACACCCTCTATAGCTCCCAGCTGCCTTTGGGGAAGAGGCCCGTTCCTCAGCTTGGTGTCAAAGGCCCCTGTGCTGGGCCTGCCTGCCAGCTCTGCCCAGCTCGCCACCTTTACTTCTGCCCCGTCAATCTTGGCTGTTCTCTGAGCTCACGTCCCCTCCAGCCTCCTGGCCTTTGCCCGTGCTGCTCCCTCCAACTGTAATTCTCTTCCTGGCTAACTCCTACCCACCCTGCATCTTCACGCCACCTCTTCCCAGGAGCCCATCCTGACTGCTCTCAGGATGCTGCGCACAGCTGCTTCCAAGACCAGGGACAACCATCCACCTTGTTCCCAGCCAAGGGACTGGCATGCAGCAGATGCTCCATCAGCCTTCTGGGGACAGAGGCAAGGTGGTAGAGAAAGGGACGTGACTCAGCCCTCCTTGTTTGGGGACTCACCCATGACCTCCAGCTGCACGTGCATGAAGCTCTCAGCCTCATCCTGGAGGGTGCTGTGCGACCGCAGCGGCACGGGCAGGAAGCCGTACACCTCCTTGTTGCAGACGTACATTTGGACCTCTGAGGCCAAGGGAACAACAGTGCAAAGTGAAAATGTTACGAGGCAGCAGCAGCTCCCAGAAACCAGCCGCACCACTGAGGGTGAGGCTAGAACCTCACCAGGTCCCCCCTGTTCCCGGAAAATGGCAGGGACTCCTCAGCTCTCCAGCTGCCAGGCCAGCCTGGGAAAAACTCCAGAGCTGTTAACGAGCCGCATCCCACGGCCACTGCCATGATCCCCGGAGGGGTTCCGAGACCCAACCAACCGCATAACCCCAGGGAGGACCGCGCAAAGGCCCACTGAGGCAGGAAATGGAGATGCAGCTGACCCAGACAGAAGCAACAGCACCTCCATCTGCATTTGCCCTCTTTGGGTGGTTTAAGGTTTTATGCTTATCTTTTCTTTTCTTAAGTGAAAAGCCCAATAAAAAATGATTTTCACTTGAACTGGTTAACTTCTTCGGTAAAGGGCCAGATGGTCAATATTTATACTTATGGGCCAGACTGTTCTGTCTCAATGACTCAGTTGCAGCTGGAACGCAGAAGCAGCCAGAAATGAGATTTAAATGAATGGGCGTGGTTGTGTGCCGATGAAACTTTCTTTATAGGCACTGAGATTCGAATCTTCAGATGTCACAAAGTATTAGTCTTCTTTTCATTTTTTTCCCCGTTCAGATGACCACATATAGACTTCGCATATATATCTGGTCTTCGTCCACAGGTCTAGGCTCAGTTGCCAAAAGCCTTGGAATTTCCTAGATGTTGAGAGCTTAGAGATGTCTCTTACGTTAATCAGTGACTTTTGGAAAGCACTTAAAGAGGAATCTCCCTCCCCCAACACACACAATGGTTGCCAAGGGGAATCAGCCATGAATAGAGGGCTGGAACTTTCAGTCCGACCCCTCTCTGGGGAGGGGAAAGGAGCTAGAGGTTGGATTGCTGAGAGCCAATGATTCAATTAATCAAGTCTACGTAAAGAAGCCTCCATAAAAACCCAAAAGGATGGAATTCCAAGCAGTTCCGCGTCGGTGAACACATGGGGTGTGTGGAGAGTAATGTACCTGGAGCCTAGAGGGGGAAAGGAAGCTCTGTGCCCCTTCCCTTGGACCTCACGCGCCCCACATTCAGCATCTCTTCCCCAGGGATGCTCCTGAGTTAGAGCCTTTTATACTAAACCGAGGCATCTGGTGAGTCAATGGGGCTCCTGAATTCTTGCAAAGTAACGGACCCCAAGGAGAACATCTTGGGAGCCTCAGGTTTATGGCCAGTTACTCAAAAGCATGTGGGTTTGTGGCCAGCATCTGAAGTTGGGGGTGGGGGACAGTCTTGTCTGACTGAGCACCCCCCAATCTGTGTGATCTGACACTATCTCTGGAAAGACTGTCAGAAGTGAGTTGAATTGGAGGATACCCTGCTTGTCTTACAGAGACAATGGCTTGTTGGTGTGGGGAAGTCGCCCCTCCCCGCAACACACACACTCATGATAGAATTAGGTCCAGGAATCCAAAGACACACTTGGCTTGTGGCTACAGGAAAACAGATGGTGAGCCAGATTTGGGCCATGGGCCATTGTTCGCCGAACCACAGATTAAAAAATGAGAGGCCAGCTACGGCTGTGTTCTTTCTTTTTAAAATGTTTCCTCTCTAACTGTACAATTAGCGAATAATTATGCTCAACTACAGAAAACTGGGAGAACACAGGAGGCTATCAAGGTGAAAATAACCTCTAATAAAGAGGTCTTAAAGATAAGAGGAATGAAGTGACCTGGCAAAGTGGGGGCTGGAAGAAAAGGAGTCCTGGGGACATCACCTGAACACCTGGATACAGCCACACCTGAAACCATCCCTACACCCTGCAGTTCTGGTTTCTTCGAACCTTCTGTGGGCTCACCTGCTTGTTTGCAGGAGAAGGCAAAAACGATGATGTCGTCAAAGGACCAGGTGTAGTCAGGGTGAGGAGGGTAGAACGCCAAGTTCCTGGACGCTGCCTTCCGCAGGTCAATGAGGAAGGTGGAGTGCACCATGGGAACAGCAAAGCAGCCCCGGCGGTCCCGCTTGCGAATGGGGATGTAGGCAGGGGTACGCTTGTAGTAGCCCTGTGGGGGGGAGGGTGCAGCTCTATGGGGGGTGGGAATCCTAGAGGTAAGGCTGGAGGCCTGGGACAAAGGGAGGCATGGAACACGTACAGAGAGCAGGACCCAGATGCCAGCCTCTGGCTGTGGTGGGCTCTCCCTGAGTCCAGAGCTCTGGATGTAGTCAGGGCTCGTCCCTCACACCCAGAGCCACAGGCAATAGGGTGAGGGGAAGGGATGCAGCTGTGCGCCCACCCACAGACCTAGCTCAACACTTCAGATCAGAAAGGCAGCACTTGGAGGAAATGAGCAAGCTGAGGAAGGGACCAGATATTTGTGATTCCTTGATTTACACAGGACTAAAGCAGGACTTCAAGAAACATGGGGTGAAATCTTTTAAAAAAGAAGTTTTAGGGATGCCTGGGTGGCTCAGTTGGTTGAGCAGCTGCCTTCGGCTCGGGTCATGATCCCAGCGTCCTGGGATCGAGTCCCGCATCGGGCTCCTTGCTCAGCAGGGAGCCTGCTTCTCCCTCTGCCTCTGCCTGCCTCTCTGTCTGCCTGTGCTCTCTCTCTCTCTCTAACAAATAAATAAAAAAATAAATCTTTAAAAAAAAAAGTTTTAACCATCTGAATTTGGTCTCTCTCTTCATCATACCTTTACAAACTGGAATTATTAGAGTTTAATATTTAGATTTCCATGACATATTTTTTAAAATAGAAACTACTGATATGTTCACTTTAAGAGGGTGAGTTTCCTGTTACGTGAATCGCACATTAATTAAAAAGACAGGAAGAGACAGGAGGGGGTCCTGGTTCTGGCATGCCCCCCACTTCAGCATCTACCCTTTCACTCCTCCTGGTATTGCCTGCAATCCCAGCCTCAACCCCGGGGTGGGACTAGCAGCCCAGGATCAGTCAATCAGAACCTGGCATTTTCCTGGCTTCAGGAATTGGCTCAGGTGTAGGAGGAGACTAGACAAGGCCCAAAGTGGACTTTGGCTGGATGGTGCTGGGATTGTGCTCCAGGAGTCTGACAACCAAAAGCCAACCAAAAGACAGAGGAAGATGGGAAAGTTGTTTGAACACCTGGATCAAGCTGTGCTTGAAGTCCTACCTGGCACCATGGCTTCCTAGCTGTGTGATCTTAGGCAAGTCAAGTCCTCTCTCCCTGTGTTTCTGTCTCTGCCTCAGTGACTGGGAAGGGAATGGGGAGGAGAGGGCACAATCATAGACCCTCCATCAAGGAGCTATTTAAGGATTACCACAATGGTGTTGTAAAGGGCCTATCATGAGGTGGTATGGGAGATTAGGCTCCAGCCACAGTCCCCATTCGCTCGCCCCCACCATTCCCGGCCCCCAGCAGCCCCCTGACCTGGGAGGTCATCCCGCACCAGAAGTTGGAGTATGCGGCCCGTGAATCCAGCATGGGGGCCACCACCGTCTTATTCTCGGCAATGAGGAGGCTTAGTGTGTTCGGGTTGAGGATCAGGTTGTCTGCATCCACAAACTGCAAAACACACAGCAGAGAATCAGCAGAGGCCATGGGACTGACCCAGATGGGCCACAGCTCTGAACAGCTGTGGCGGTGGCCAGTGTCCTGGAGGGGAGGGGGTGGCAGTCTGGGGATCCTAGAGTAGCAGATGGGGCCCTGGAAGCCAGCCGGTTCCTCCTCCACCGGCTCTGCCCCTGGTGACAAGCTCAGTAATGTTCATACAACGAAATACACTCTGTAGCAAAAGAAGGGACAGACCACATTGCATAAAGCAACACAAATGGGGCCCAGACGTGGCGCTGGGGCGGGTGGGGAACACATCAAACACGACAGCAAGTACACGTGGCACCATTTATGGGAACTTCTCAAAAAGGCAGCCCCTGTCCATGAGTAGGACGGTCGGAGCAGAGGCCATCTCTGCGGGGAGTGGCAGGGAGGAGCGCACTTGTGTCTAATGTGAATTACGGGCCGACAGAGTGTGTACAAATCCGGTCTTTACGGAAGCCCTTTGTTTTCCTGTTAACACCTTACATGTCGGGAAAAAACGATGGTAACTTAGGGGCGCCTGGGTGGCTCAGTGGGTTAAAGCCTCTGCCTTCAGCTCAGGTCATGGTCTCAGGGTCCTGGGATCGAGCCCCGCATCCAGGGAGCCTACTTTCTCCTCTCTCTCTGCCTGCCTCTCTGCCTACTTGTGGTCTCTGTCTGTCAAATAAATAAATAAAATCTTAAAAAAAAAAAAAAAAAAAAGATGGTAACTTGCTTGGTGCAGCATGGGATGAAATCCACCAACCCAGGAAAGGGGTCACCATGGGGTGGGGGGAGGTGCCTGCTGTTCCCCCCAAAACCACGTGTCACCAACACTCCCCAGAGAGGCCACACCAGTGCTGCTGACCACACCAGCTGGGGAACGACGCAGGAGTCTAGCCCTGGTGAACCAGCTAGAGAAGTTCTGGCCCCATCCCACTCCAGAGCGAGCCCAGACAGCTAGGAATTAGTAGGATCAGGCGAGGGTGTCCCTGTCCGCTGGGACGTGAAGACACCAGGCCACCATGCATCGCGGAACTCTTAGGACTGACTGATTTGTTTTTAAATGCCTCTGGTCCACAGATAGGCTTTCTGTCCCCCACACAGGATTTTTAAAACCTATACAAATCACCTGCCACACGCAACAGCGAGAACTAGAATCGCAGCCTCCCCTGGCAATTCCAGAATGGCACTCCCATAGGGCAACCCCCAGCTGGAGACGGAAGGTGGCTGCCCCTTGGGACAAGCCACGGGGCTGTTCCCTGCCCGGCCCCTGCGAATTTATATGTGAGACCTTTGAATATATACACAATAAAACCGGCCAGAACGGTCTGGCGGTTCCTCCAAGACTTACACAGAGAACTACCTAAGGACTCAGCGAGTCCACTCCTAGGTATGCACCGGACAACTAGAAATAGACACCTGCACACCCACGTGCACAGTGGCAACGGCCACGAGAGCCAGACGGTGGAAATGACCCAAGTGTCCATCAACGGGAGAACGGATGAACAAAACGCAGCCATAACAAGGAACACAGCTCGGACACACGCTACACCAGGGACGAACCTTGAGAACATTGTGCTGAGTGAGAGAAGCCCGACACAGAAGGCCACAGAGTGTATGATTCGTTTATAAGAAACATCCAGAAGAGGCACATCTCCAGACACGGAAATCACGCTGGTGGCTGCCAGGGCCTGGGGGAGGGGCCGGGGAGAGGGAGTGACTGCTCCTGGGGACAGGGCATCCTTCTGGGGTGACGGAAAACGTTCTGGAACTACAGAGAGGTTGTGGTTGCACGACATACTGAATGTACTAAATGCCGCTGAGTTCTTCCCTTTGAAACAGTTAATTTTATGTTATGTGAATTGCACCTCAGTTAGAAAACACGGAAACCAGCCAGAAAGGGAGTCTCTCTGGGAGGTAAGATTACAGGGTTTGCTTGTTCTTTTCTTCCCTAAGTTTCTTATTTTTTCTTGTATATTTTCTTACAAGTAACACCTGGAGTGTTTACAAAAAGAGAAAAAAAGTGGTCCTTTTTAATTTTTTTTTTTTTTTTTTGCTTTTTCTCTTAAAAAGAGGTCTTTAAAAAAAAGAAAGAGGTCCTTTTCATGACAATTTTAAAACACCGGACAAATGATTTCACACCCCAATAAGGATTTCCGAAGTCCACAGTTACCAAAAGATACTGGTGTGTCAAAAGCTGCTTTGAGTTTTAAACCGACATGTAGAGTTCCACCCAAGTTTGCAGAGGGGAAAAAAGTGAAAACCAGCCAACCTCAAACCCTGAAAGCAAAACCCAGGGAAGGAAATAAGGTGGCCCTGTGCTAGATAGTTCCGGAAGGTTCCAGTCCCACCTCTGCACCTCACTGGTTCTG
This sequence comes from Taxidea taxus jeffersonii, assembly GCA_003697995.1. Classification (NCBI taxonomy): domain Eukaryota; kingdom Metazoa; phylum Chordata; class Mammalia; order Carnivora; family Mustelidae; genus Taxidea; species Taxidea taxus. The sequence goes on from ML111601.1 coordinate 32,525, forward strand.
AGGCTCTACCAACAAGCACGTTGTCCCCGCTGTCTCTAAGCCTCCATTTTCCCATCTATAAAATGGTCTGATAAGGCATCAACGCATAGGGCTCCAAGGAAGAACTTGTTCCATTCTTCCTCCTCTCTGCAGAGCTCAGACCAGGGACATGGGGTCCTCCCAGCCCCCTCACATCCGGTCCCTGAGCAGGGTCTGCCCCCTCGGCCTACAAAGGCAACCTCAACCTACTTGCCTTTCTTCACAGCCCTGCTCCATACCGGCCTCCTTCTGTCCCCTCTACAGCCCCAACAGGCCTGCTCCCCACAGCAGCCATGGAGCTTCTGAAAATCATAAATCAGAACACAGCTCTCCCCTGCTCATATACCCTCCGTGGCTCCCCATTACCCTCAAAGTAAAAACCAAATCTCTGCCTTGGTTCTCATAGTCTGGCCCCCTCCCAACACTACAGGACCACCTCCGTCACCCCCACAGGGGCCTTGTCAGTCCCTGAAGGCCTCAAGCTTGCATGCTACTCTGTTCCCTCTGCCTCAGACACTGTCCCCCAGTTTCCCCTGAGGCTGGCTTCTTTGTTCCTTCAGGTCACAGCTAGGGTTCCCTTCTAAGAGGGGCACCCCCAGCCCTGCTCACTCGTCACTATACCCTGACTATGCCATCTGTTGTGGATTGAATGGTGGCCCCCCAAAAGGTTGAAGTCCTGACCCCCAGTACCCTGCGACCGTTATCTTATTTGGAAATAGGGTCTTTGCAGACATAACTAGGAGGTAGGTTAAGAAGGGGTCACACAAGAGTTGAGCAGGCCCTAAAATCAATGACTGATGACCTGATAAGAGGAGGAGAGACAGAGAGATAAGCCCAAGGGACCACAGAAGCAGACAACAGAGGGACACAGGCACAGGCCACAAGCCCAGGAGCACGTGGAGCCACAGCAGCTGGAAGAAGTGAGGAAGGACCCTCCCCTAGAGCCAGCGGAGGGGGCAGGGCCTGGCTGACACCTTAACTTCGGACTTCTGGCCTCCAGAATTGGGAGACAATGAACTTCCGCTGTTTGCAGTCTCCCCTCCCCGCCAGCATCCCTGTCACAGCAGCCCCAGACACTGATCCACCAGCAGCCGCCTTTCCACATTCATGGCACCGGCTGCTCTAGGTTCTTCCTCACTTGGTTTTGGTTTCTGGTCACCGCCCCCCTTCCTAGGACACTAGGAAGGCAGGGCTCAGCCCGGGCTGATCCTCACTGCATCCCCAGGCTCTGGCAGGCGGAATAAGGTACAGACCATAGCTCGGGGCCTAGTGCCTAACTGAAAACTGACCACAGGCTCTGTTGGGCTGGCATCAGGGCATTCTGCCTCCACGGGGAGCCAGGCCCGGCAGCCCGGGTGCCATCCAGCCCCATCCACACCAGGGGAGGGGACCACATCCCGATCAAGGGGATGGGCTCAAGGAGCTCGCACAGGCCTGTGGGCAGGTACCGTCACATTACTGCGTTCCAGCCTGAACCATCCCTTCCTCCAGAGGCAGTGGCTGGCCCAGGAGAAGGAAGTGAAAGTCAGGCCTCAGCAGCCTAGACTCTCCACCAGCCCCCAGATCCCCACCCCATCTTCCTGCTTCTCGGCCATCACCCAGAGGATGTCACTGTGGGGTGCGAAGAGGTGGTGATAAAGTGGAGACAATCCCAGGGTGCAACCCCAGGGGACAGTTGAGGACATCATCTGATGTTAAGAAGCCCGGCGGCCTAGGATCGAATCCCAGCTCCTCTGCTAACCAACGGTATCACATCTGACAACTCACTCCCCCCTCTCAAAGCCCGTTTCCCTCTAAACGGGCTTAAGGATGGTCTCCACATCCCACTGATCCCCCTTCCCTCAGCGGCCACCCAGATCTCCCCCACGATCTCAGAGGAGCTGGCTGAGAGACTCACCAGGATGTAATCAGCCCACATGTCCCGGGCAGATTTCAAGGCTGCCTGGCGCAACTTCATGACGTGCTCGTAGCGCAAGTCAGACCAGTGTTTGGGGCCCTCCTCATCCGGGTAGGACCTGCAGAGAGAGACGGCTGTGATGTGCGAAGGATGGAGCGCTATGGGAACCCAGAGGGCAGTGGTCAGAGAGGGCTTCCTGGAGGAGGGAATGTGTAGGCAGGCAGGTAAAGAAATAAACCCAGAAAGGCTGAATGGAACAAGTGGTCTGCACTGCCCCGGGGCTCATGGGGAAGCTAAGTGTAGAGTGAGACTGGGAACAAAACAGTAGGCGTCCACCAGGAGGACAAGGGAGTGAGGGAACTCTAGGTGGAGAGACCTGTGGGGACAAAGGTCCAGCTGGAGGATTATGGCCCACTGAAGCTGAGGGCGGGTCAGAGTAGCCAAGACCAGACTGTACAGCTGCAGAGTTGGGCCAGAGAGGCAGAAGCAGAAGGGCTAGGGTTCTGTCACAGGACAAGGGGGAATCATGGAAGGTGTGTGAATAGGGGCACAGCCCAGCTGACTTGGGGAGGCGGGTCAGGGCAGAACTTGGAGCTCACCTGGGTTCCTCCGCCGGTCGCCACTCCACAGAGTGGTACAGACTCTTCACGGCCACCAGCCATTCCCGCAGTACAGCCGATGTGTTGTCTGAGTTGTGGTCTGTGGCCACCCTGCAAAGCAGAGCAGGGCAGTCAGTGTGAGGGTGGAGAGACTGAGGCAGCCCCGGGTAGCAGTGACGCAACATGGGCTCTACACCCCGAAGCTGGCCTTCCAGCAGCTTATACAGGCCTGGGCAAGATGCTTCCCTCTTCCATGCCTGCTTCCTCCTCTGAAACAGAGATGAGAACAGGACCCACTGAGGACAGGACAGAGATGAGGACAGAGATGGGCGCAAAAGGGATTAAACAAGCTAATTTTGGGAAAAACACAGCAGACACTGAGCACCCAGGATCTCATAACGATGTTAAGGGCTAAATACGGCAATTTAATTTAAAAATGCATGTATCGGGACGCCTGGGTGGCTCAGTGGGTTAAGCCGCTGCCTTCGGCTCGGGTCATGATCCCAGGGTCCTGGGATCGAGTCCCACATCAGGCTCTCTGCTTGGCAGGGAGCCTGCTTCTCCCCTCCTCTCTCTGCCTGCCTTTCTGCCTACTTGTGTGATCTCTATCTGTCAAATAAATAAAAATAAAATAAAAATGCATGCATCATCTGCCCCCACAACCCCATCCTCGATTCCCTCTTATCAACAACAGCACCTCAGAGTGGCCTGTACTTACTGGTTAATTCAACAAACATTTCTTAAACACCAACTGTGTGCCTGCATTATCTAGGCTGGGGAATCTGGGATGGAGGGGTGAGGGACATTTAGGAGTCCACATCAAGAGAAGAGCTCTCCCCTCAAATAAGTTGTTATTAAGCTGCCAACAAGAGCAGACCTGACTAGTAAGGACAACATAACCATAACCACAGTTCTGGTCACCTAGCACCAAGCTAGAGATGCCAGGCTCAGGGCCTCAGGCAACCAGAGTCAGATTAATGCCCCCATTTCCCAGATGAGGAAACCGAAGCAGGAGGAGAGAAATCACCGGTTGCGATATGGCTCTGCCCACTCTCCCACCCTTGGCCACCTGGTCCCATAACCCATCCACCCACCCACGCTGGTTAGAGGTCAGGGGATCTGACTCAGGCTGGATTCAGGATCCAATGCAATTGAAGCTGAAAAGACTTCCTGTAAGTGGAAATGCAGTGTGGGCCGTGGGGGCTCCAGGCTCCCCTAATTGGAGCTGTGAGTGCCCCAAAGGCGGTTTGAGGGTTCGTCCTAGGCAGAGCGGCCCAGCCCTGGGCTGAGCACGAGTGGTCCGGGATCTGCCCCAACCGTGGGGCCAGAAGCCAGAGCGTGGCCCGTCAGTCCCACAGCGGCGGAGCAGAGACCGGGAGGGAGGGACAGCAAGCGGAGGGCCAGCGGGTCTGGCCGGCCAGAAGAGGGAAGCAAGCAGGGGCCACGCGTGGGTCCCGCCCGCCTCGCCCGGTGCCAGGGCAGCAGGCGGCGCGCGGGGTGGAGCCGGCTGGATGGGGGCGGCAGGCCGGGCGCGGGGAAGGTGGATGGCGCGCTCACCACAGCGCCGTGCGCTCCCGCGGGTGCCGCAGCCGCTCGAGCGCGCCCAGCGTGGCGGGCAGCGCGTGGGCCGCGTTGCGCGCCACCAGCGCGATGAGGACTCGGGGCGCCTGCAGCGGCGACTCGGGGCTCCAGCGCTCCTCCGGGAAGTATGCGGCGGCGCCCGGCGGGCCGCCGGGGGGCGGCAGCGCCAGCAGCAGCAGCAGCAGCAGCACCGGGCGCGGCCGCCAGCGCCGCCTGCACGCGCGTGGGGCCGCCGCCATCGCGCCACGCGTCGCCTTTAAGCCGCTTTTCTGCCGGCGGACGCGGACCGCGCCTTGAGCCAGCCACCGGGCCCCGCCCTGCCGCGCGCCTTAAAGGGGAGGAGAGTGCCTGGAGTGAATCAGCTGTCTAGGCCCGCTTCCCGGACCCCTCCTCCCGAGGGCCTTAAAGGCTCAAAGTGCTGCTCACGCGACTCCCGCCGGGAGTCACGTCAGTCCCGCCCCGAAGCCCCGGCCCCCGCTCCCGCCTTAAAGGCACAGGGGGCTCCTAGCTTTCCCGTTTCACGTGACTCAGTGCCATAAAGGTGTCATAGCTCACAACAGCCCGTGCCTCCCGACACCCGCCCTCGCCTGGACCTTCGCCTGATACGCCGTGCCACTTCCATTTGTGTAGGACCCAGTCTCTGCCACCGGGCGGACCTGGCTAGTTAGGACCTGGTTTCAAAAGGCTGCTGGGTATTAAGCCTGTTGGGTATTAAGCATGAGGTTCCTGGCGTCCCCAGACCTGGCTTCAAATCCAGCCCCCACTGTGGGCTCCCAGTGAGAGCCTCAATTTGTCCATCTGTAAAACAGGGTCTTACCGACACCGCAGGGTTGGCGTCAGATGGAGCCAGATGATACTTGTAAGCGCTGAGCACGTGCTCCGGAGGTGGGGTGGGAGTTTCCATAGAAGTGCTACCAGGGGATTGTTTCCCAATGCTCCAGTGTACTTTCTAATGGACTGTTTTTGTGTCGTTTTTAAAAATTAAATTTTAAGAAGGATGCTCAGGTATACATTTGTTAATATGGTGGTGGGGGGAGAGATTCAGTACTGTTAAGTAAAATCCAGGGCACAGGTCCTGCGACCCTGTGCTCAAAGGGACAGTAGGGCCTGAACTGAAGGAAGTAAGACAGGGCGGTGGGCTTGACCCAAATGCCCCAAATCTCCCAGCATGGCTGGCAGAGTCACATGATACTTGCCCTTCCTCCTCCCCATGCCCTTCTCCTTGTCCATTCCTTTCTTCGAATTTCATCTCTCCTTTGTTTCTGTTCTCCAGGTTTTTTTCTACAACAGTCATTTGTTCAAGTTCAGTTTTTAGCTGAATATTTTGGAAACACACCCTAAAGTGTACTGGTTACATGATTGACTAAGGGGGTGAGGAATGAGAGTAGAGGAAAAGGATCTGGCCACACTTGGTCACTGCTGAATCTGAGTGGGGGCACACAGGGGTGTGCTTTTGGGGTATGTTTGAAACTTTCTGTAACAAAGTGGCAAAAAACAATTTTACACTCTATAGGCCTGACAAGGAAAGATCATTCATATTAAGTGAGAAAAACAGAGTGACAAGACATATCCCATACCCTGATCAACTGAGAAAAGACTGAAAGTTTTGGAACCAAAAGCAAATAGTGATTTTTTGTTTGTTTGTTTGATTGGTTAAAGATTTTATTTATTTATTTGACAGAGATCACAAGTAGGCAGAGAGGCAGGCAGGCAGGGGTGGGGGAAGCAGGCTCCCTGCTGAGCAGAGAGCCTGATGTGGGACTGATCCCAGGACCCTTGCTTAGATCATGACCTGAGCTGAAGGCAGAGGCTTAACCCATTGAGCCACCCAGGTGCCCTACAAATAGTGATCTTCTCAAAGAGGACAGGATGACAAGTTCTTGTTGTTCCAATTTTGCAGAATTAACATCACATTCTGGGTTAAAAATTAAAACAAAAACAAAAAAACCCACCCAGCTGTACAAGGGCTGTGAAACACAAATGTATCTTAGAAGTTTGAGTTGGAGGGTAAAGTCAGGAAAAGTGAAGAAAATCTTTTGTCTTTGGGGAGGCTAAAAACTCCAGGGAGGAACGGGAGGAAACCATCTCCATGCAGCATGCATATCCCCCTCTGAAAGCTGAACCAGAGAAGCACCCTGGGGAAATCCCTCCGGAATCTGCTCCGGAAGCAGCTGGAAGGCTTGTGATAAGGAGAAGCTGCCAAACCTGAGGAGACAGATGACTCCTCTGGCAAGCAGAGGGAAGTCAGCAAATGCTTCACTCTCAGCTGGGAAACTTGATACCAAGTAAAATTTGGAGCAAATAAACAAACCCAAAAGGTCCCCAGCAGGTAGAGAATAAAAGTACCTGTAACCTGTATAATAACACATTCATAGCTTTAATATACAAAGAGTTATTAGAGATCAATAAGAAAAAGATAAAACCTCCTGAAGAGAAAAGTAGGGAAAAGTCATGAGCAGGCAATTCACTTAAAAAAAAAAAACCACACAAAACAAAACAAAAGCGTAAACATAAAAATGGCCAATAAACATATTTTTAGGTTCAGTGCCACCATTAATGAAATTCAAACTAAATAATGAAATGCGTGCGTGCACATGTCTCAAATGACTTTTTTTCTTTTATGAAACTTTCTAGTGTTTGGAAAGGATATGGAGAATATGCAAAAATGCTGCTGATGGGAGTGTAAGAAAGAGCCCAGCTTTTCTGGAGAGGAATGAGGTGGAGGTATAGGGTTATAAAAGCCTTGAAATGGTGCATATGCTTGACTCCGAAATTCTGCTAGTAGACATTTACCCAAGGGGAACAAGGACCGAGGTGGCCAAAGATTCAACTGCAGAATGTTCTGGGAGGAGGCAGTGGGCAGAGTGGCTGGACCTTGGTGCCAGAGCCTGGCTGCCCAGGGCGAGTTCCTCTCTGAGCCTTAGCTTCCTTGTCTGTAAAATAGAAAGTATCCTCAGGAGGCAAAACCATATCAAATGCCTGGCACAAAATAAATGCTCTAAACATGGAAGCCTAGCAAAAGAAACTGAGCAGAAAATGACAAGCACCCAGGAGATACGTGGGCCAAGGAGAGGAACAAAGTTTCACAGAAAAGAAGCTAAAATAATTCTTAAACACGCAAAAAGATGCTTAATCACATCTCCAACAAGACATGCTTGTAAAAATGATGCCAAGCACCAGAAGATCTCAGATCTTCACTCAGAAGATCTGAGAAATCCTGAGTCAGCTGGTAGCCTGTGCTGCTGGGGAAATGGGCCACCTGCACCAGGTAGGACCAGCCTAGTGGAGAGTGCTCTGGAAACTGCTGTTAAAATGCCAAACACAAAGGCTCGATACCCTGAGATTTCACGCTGGGGGATTTACCCACAGAGACCTGCACATTCCTGGAAAGTATGTACAAGGTCATTCCCTGTAGCATTAACAGTTAGTTGGAAGACTAGAAGCAAAATGGCCATCATTGGTTACATTCTGGTCAAATGGATTAAGGGGCCCATTTGCAATCCTTCATCTTTGCTCACAAATCCCCAAATATTCTGACCCCAGAATTCTTTCTAAAACAGTTTAATCTCCATTTATCCCCACACTTGTGTATACTCATCAGTTTGTCTACAGTGATCGACTACAAGAAGCTACCCCAGATCAGCAATATATGAGTATATCAGTTAGCTATTGCTGTGTAACAAACAGCTCCAAAAGTTAGCAGCTAAAACAACACACATTATCTCAGAGATTCTGTGGGTGAAAAGTATGGGGGTGCTCAGCTGGGTGGGTTCAACAGCAACACTCAAGGGACTGAGCTGTGAGCTGTTCCAGAATCCTGCACCCGCCCTGGGTTCTGAACATTCAGGTTACAGCTGTCCTGCCCACCAGTCTGCTTCTAGGTGGACCAGTTGTTTTCTGCCCCATCTCAGTCCCCATGATGCATTTCCATCTCACAACTGGAGCTGAGGATCCCTGCCCTGCCAGCAGCACCAGCCGCAGCCCTACATGCATTTACTGCTCCAACAAAGAGTTCGTTGTAGGATCCTGCAGCAGGAGGCCAGGCTGCCCTGGCGCTGAGCCTGGCTCCCTATACGCATCTCCCAGAACAGCCCTTGCTTGCAGTGGACCCAAGGCTCCCATCACCACAGTCTCCCCCTTGCAGTGTTGAGAACTGGTAGCTGCTGCGAGAGACTCCATGAGCTTGGCCAACCGGCTGGGTCAGGAGATAAGGTATATGTTGTTCCATCCAGGAATCCACACTTACAACCATCCTAAGCCCCCCAACTCCCCAACAATTCACTGGCATGACCCAAGAGCTTGTGAGGTCCTCACCTACTTCTGTCTGGTCCCATGGGGCCTCTGAGCAGCCATCCGGAGTGCAAGACACGTCACTGGCACCAAGGGCCTTTTTCAGTTCTAAAGTGAGACATAAACCCTTGGACCCACCTGGGGTTTCCATGCATTCCCTCAGAGAGGTCACAAGAGGGCAAAGGATGGGAGGAAATGTCTCAACCAGGAATCCAAAACAAGTGATTCAAATAAGCCTCTCTCCGTACCTGTGCCCACAGCAGACAAGGCTAGCCGATCCCCACCCCTTCACTGAGCCCCCTACCAATCCCGCCTGCCAACACAGCATCCCAAGCAGACATCACAAGTCAATTAGGGATAGAATACCGCTACCTGTAAAACCTCTAGGACAGAAACTCTCTGAGGTTACCTGTTTCTGGATTTCCACCTCCCCTCCCCATTAAAGAATAGCTTTTCTTCCATTGAAAGCTTTTCTTCCATTGCCCCTTTCCAAAGGAAAGAAAGAAAGAAAGAAAAGAAAAGAGGAGAAAAGAAAAGAAAAGAAAAGAAAAAAAGAAAAGCCCCTTTTCTAAGGGAACTTAGGGTTTTTTTTTGTTTGGATGCCCAAGGACCAAAGACATCCTCACGTTTACCTCCTGGTTTCCAGAACCCTACTGTCTTTGGCTTTCTCCCAAGAAAGGGGAGAGCTACCTGAATCCGTCCTTTGCCTCCAGGACTGTGCCCTCAGCCTCCTCCTTGGCTTCTGGTCTGCTCACTGTTGCCCTCTGCTCACACACCATCCATGGCTCCCCATTGCCTGCTCATTGCCTGCTCAATAAAGCCTAACCTCCTGTGCCTGTTATTTCAAGGCCTGCACACCTGCCCCAGCAGCCTCCTCTCCTTCCGTTCTCCTTAATGCCCTCTGCACCAGCCACGTGGATGCCATGGCATTCCCTCAGTCTCACATGGCTCATCCCAGCACACCTTTCTGCAGTCTCAGGCACTGGCTCACATGAAAACTGATGAATCAAGAAGGAGAAGAGAGGGTTCTGGAGCTGCTGCCCAGCCCAGAAGATCCAAGAACTCTGGGGGCTTCAATGTCAGCCCGGAAGGAACGGGGAGTTGCTGAATGAATAAATATAAATGTCTACCCCCAGTTTCTGAATCTGGCCTCCTTCCCCCCATCCTGAGAACTCCTACACACTCCTTGTTCCAATGCCCCTTCCTTTAGCGAACTGCCATCACTGCCTCTCGAAGACTCGCTCAGCCCAGTCCCCATCTTTCCCAGTCCTACCCTCCATCAAGGGCTAGCATTGACTGGAAGTAAGAGGTGATAGGGAACCAGGTAGAGGCTGGTACACACAGCCAGGGGTCACCAGGCTTCCTTGAGGCATAGAGGAATGGGGCTTACCTCCATCGATCCTCTGCAGCAGGACCCCCTGGACAATGTCTTTATAGATGCCCTCAACAGTCAGGGCCGGGCTACCCACAGCAAGGACATCTCCTTCGAACTCAAGCAGCTCCTGGAACAGAGGGGCTAGTCTGGAGGGGAAGGGGGCAACTTTGACCCTGCTCAGCTTGGGGGGGCCTTGGGATTAAATCTCTAAAGTGGACTTCTTGATCCATATGCCCTCAGGTTGTTGTGGGGACCAATGAAACAGCACATCACATCTTCTTGAGCATAGGGCAGGCATCTCCGCTAGACCTCCCACCCATCTTCCCTGGCAAGAGGATCTTGTCAGCCACTGAGGCAGACCCCTCCCTGATGCCCCTATGTGACCAGGCCCCTGTGACCTTCTCTCTCACCCCCTTCCAATGCCCTCACTCACCAAGCTCCAGCCATGTGTACCTCCTCGCTATTCCTCCCACACACCAGACACCGGCTGATCTCAGGGTCTTTGCACCTGCTGTACCTTCTGCCTGGACCATGCTTCCCCAGGACATGGCTCATGCCCTCAGTTCACTGCTTCTGAAGTGTCATTCTCAGCGAGAGCCTCCCTGACCATCCGGCAAACCCCCCAACAGACACACATTCCCTCTTTGCCTCCTCACTTCCCTAAGGCCCAGGTCACCCGCTGATATGTGATGCCTGGGCACGCCTACCCCCCCACCCCCAGCTCTCAAATGACAGACGCTGAGCACTCTCATGGGAGAAGCAGAGGGCATTGGGGGAGCCCAAAGAGCCATACATCCCAATCACAGGGCTTAGGGAACAAGAGTCTCTTATCTTCACAGTGACTCTGAGGGAGAGAGCACTCTGCCCACTTTACAGAAAGACAGAGACCCTTGGTTGTCCTCTAGGATGTGTGCATACATGCCCTCTTACTCACCACTGTGCAGCTCCCCTCCAGCTGGCGCAACACAAAGGGCAAGAAGATGGAGAGCAGCCACCCACGGGTAAAATTCTTCTGCATTGAGCCACTGTCTGACTGGAACTTCTGCCGGACACACACAGCAGCTGGTCCAGGGGCCATCAGAGTACCCAGGCCTTGGGAGTAGCCATGCCCACCCAGTGGACCTCACCTTCAGCACACGCCCCCGGACTTTCTCCAGCTGCTGGGCAGCCTGGGTGCAGTCCAGGGCTGTGGTCAGACACTGGTCCGCCAGTTGTAGGAAGGTGGCCACGGCGTCAGCCATAAGCTGCAGAAAGAGCATCTCATAAGCCCCCTGGGAACCCACGCTCTGGCCTCTTGGGCCATCCAGACTAACCTGATCGGCCACTTTCCCCTGACTTCCTTTTTGTGTCAAGAAACAGCCTCTCCCTCCACTCAGGAACTGGGAGTCATGCAATCAGTGGGAACCTATGCGTAATCTAGCAGAAAGTGCCCTCCCCGCTGGAGGATGGTGCCAGGGTGCTCAGTCTGGGGAGGAGAGGGCTGGTCGGAGTTCCACCTCTTTAGCTGAGTGCTCTTGTGCAGTGTACAAATTGAACAACTGTACCAGGCAGCGCTTGGTCTTCTCAATCCTTGTCTCCTTCACCCACCAGGTCAATTAGCAGGTCCCATTCCCTTGGCCTACAAATGCACCCCACTTCTCTCCATCAACAGCACCCATTCTGGTTCAGGCTTCCTTCTTGCCTCCTCTAATCCTGCCCCCAACAGCCCCTCTTCCCCACAGCAGGTAGGGCTTCCTAAATCTTGAATCTGGTCATGCCCCTCCCCTGCTCATATACCTGATGGGGCTCCCGACTGCCCTCAGGACAGAGCTAGGACCTTTAGCCCTATATTCAAGTCCCTGACCCATCTGCCCACCCATCTTGCTGGCATATCTCCTACCTTTCTGCCCTCACTTGAAACGTACAACCCAATGTCTCCAAATGGCTTCATTTTCTCCAAATGCAGATAGACTCCCTCACCTCCTAGTGCTGGTCCACACTATTCCCTCTACCCAGGACATAGCCCATCCCCATTTCCCCCACCCCTGCTGCCTCAGTTCAGAAGGCCTCTCCTCCTGAAGGTCCTCCTAACACTGGAGATGAATTGCATACCTCCCCAGGGCTCCCACAGCACCCCATGTGTTCCCACCACAACTCTGCCCACCACATGTGAGCCCAGGGAGGGAGGCCAGGTCTGTTGGTCATCATGGTCTCCTCAGCACATTCGAGGCACCTGTTCAGTGGACACAGCTGCCCCTGCCTCCTTTAGCCTCCCACTTCCCCTCACCTGCTGGGCAAGATCCTGGGCCCCAAACATCAGGCTTCGTGTTCCAAAGAAGCCAAATGGCACCACTAGCTGCCTCAGGTGCCCCTGGCTTCGCTCAGCCTCACGGTAGCATGTCTGCATCAGCTCTGGGTCGAATGGCATCTCCCCAAATGAGTAAACCTGGGCTCCACAGGCAAGTGAGAAAAATACCATCAGTCAATGGAAAAGCAAGGCCAAGGATCTCACAGCCAATTCAGAGTAGGAGAAATGCAGATGAAAACACATCCCACCTCAGCCACCCAATAAATGCATAATAAAAGTAACAGGTATGGTATGATGGACATAAAATGGTAAAACCTGAAAAAACAGATAACATGCAGTGCTGGCATGACTGAGAGGAAATAGGCACAGCCCTTGCCACAACTATACCCACCACCTGATGCCTTCTCTGTGCTGGGGAGCTCTGCAGCTGCAGAAATGGAATAATCCAATATGGTCTTTGCCCTCAAGGAGCTCACAGAGAAGTTGGGGGAGATAAACTATAGACAAACAACTACAGGGGTGTGTAAACCCATCTGTGAGGAGGGCCGCACAAATAGCTGCAGATGCAGAGAGGGAGCAGGGAAAGTTCCTGGAGGGGATGATTATGAAATGGAAGCTTAATGAGTTCAAGTTTTCCTGGCACTTAGTCGGTCTTCATTTAATATCAGAAAAACTGAGGTGACCGGCATGGAGCAGAATTCACTGGCTTAGGGGATGGGGTGGCCTCTGACAACAAAGGAATGGGAAAAGGAGGAATCTGAAGGTAGGTGGCTCCAGACTCAATGTTGCTAAAATGCTACTCTTGTCATTTTACTTCTCTCTCCCACCATGTTTTTAAACTGTGGCCCCAGTGACCATAGCATAATGGTGTACAATAAGAAGTAAAAAGCAGCCTACAATAGAGTTAAGAAAAGGTTTTCAAACAGAAAGAGGAAGGAGTTCATGCAACTCTTCTGTAAAGCCAATACACTATTCATTGGATGAACACACACACACACACACACACACACACACACAGGAGCTCACCTCCTTGCGCAGCTTGGTGCCAGAGGAGCTCCCACGCAGATGGCGAGACAGGCGGTCCATGCCCTGAGCTAGGAGGGTCTGCACTGCCGAGAGCACGGCTTCCATGATGCTCACCAGCTTCTGCGTGACCAGGGACAGCTGTGTGTCCACCTTTCCGTGCAGGCACGACTCCAGGGGGCGCTGGACCTCGACTGGGAGTGGAGGACACTAGCCTGGGTCTCCTACACAAGGTGCTCCGCAAAGGGCGTGGAGGCGGCCCGGGCTCAGCACGAGGAGGAGGACAAGAGCTCAGACTCTGAGCACCCTCTTCTACCATTTTATACAGGAGAAAACTGAGGTTTGGAGTATGGTAGCAGTCAGCGCAAAGTCCCACGGCCCAGAGGCAGAGCCCGGATTCCAAGCCGGTTCTCTTGGTTACTGAGCAGAGTGGGAGCCTCCGCCATCTGACCGGGATGTCCCGGGTTAGCTTGGCCACTGCCTGTGCCTCCACCAGTCTCCCGACTGGGTGTCCCTCGCTCCATCTCTAACCCAACGCCTTTCCACGCCCGGACCTCCCTCTTGACCCCGCCCTTGTCTCGCATCTCGGAGCCTCGGCCACTCCCAGACTCCCACGGATACCTAGTCCCTCGTGCTCACCCCTTCTCCCACCCCTCCTCCCACGCCGCCCTGCCCTGCTGGGTCTGGGGTCCCAATTCTCGGCCCCATCCCCTTACACCACCCTTACACCCACCTGGTTCCCCTTCCACCTCTCAGGCTCCTGGCCCCGCCCCTTCCTGCAAGTCCCCCCAGGCCTCACCCCGCAGCCTCCCGGCCAAGCGCTCCCGCTGCCGCAAAATCTGGTCCACGTCGGGCCGGATGGTTTTCTCCAGGACCGCGAGCAACTCGTCCTTTTCCGGCTGGAAGGCGCGGAGCCCGGCGGAGGCCTCGGCAAGGACGGCGGCGTGCACTGCGTCTAGGAGCTGCCCGGCCCCGGCGAGGGGACCCCACACGGGCCAGAGGCGTGGGAGGGAGCCGTGATGGGGCGGGGGTGCGAGAACAGAGAGACCCAGACGGAGACGCAGAGAGATGCGGAAAGAGTTTAGGGGACAGACGAGAGGAGGGGGAAGATAGGCCTCCGGATCGGGTCCCCATCTGCCTCCGCGACCCCTGGCCCCACCTCCGCAACCCCGCGCCTACCTCGGTCCAGGCCCAGGCACGGTTGCGCCTGGCCCCCCGCAGGCCGGGCAGGGTCTGGGCTCGCAGCGCCGGCAGCAGCTCCCGCATCAGCACCCCGGTCAGCACCTGCGGGAGAGGGGACCGTGAGCGCCGTGGCGGGCCTAGGGGGTCCCGGGGACGGCCTTGCTCAGCACTGACCTCAGCGTCCGAGCCCAGGGTCGCGTCGTCGTCGCCAAAGTGGCCTTGGTGCTGTCGATAGAGTCTTACGGCGTCCAGGAAGGCACGGGCGGCGGGGGCCTGACTTCGCTGCAGGACTGAGGGGGCAGCGCCTCAGGGCCAGCCCACTCCTCCCCTGCTCTCGCCTCCGCCTGGCTCTCCATCGCCCAGGAAGGAAGCCCTCCACCTCCTCACCGGGTCCCAGAACGCCCAAGGCTCACCACCTCCAGACCTTTGCTTGAGCAGTGCCATTTGCAAGGAACACGGTGCCCCAGGACAATCACCAGCCCAGGCTGCACCGCCATTCCCCGCTACCCCTCCACAAAGGTACATTTGTGCACTCAACAACCTGCTTAACATATGTGTTGGTCCTGTTCCTCTTCTTCAGCCGGCTGGCCCCTTATCCTTGTCAGACCCCAGCCTTGACATCCCGTCCTCCCCTCCTCCGTGTAACCCTCCCTGATCTCCCAGGCTAAGCTGCCGCAGGGCTGTGTTCCCATCGCAGCCCTAGTTGCTTGTAACTGCCTGTTGTCACTTCTGTCTGCCCCCCACAATCCATTTCATAAGGAAACTAGAAGCTTTGAGGTGACCCCATAGCCAGCAGGGGCAGAGCTCCTGACTGACTGCTGCCTGGCCTTTCCCAGGACCCACCTGTGCCACGAAGCCGGATGCCACCCTGGAGGGCTAGCCTCCAGGCTCGCTGTGCTTCTCCGGTTGCTGCAGAGAAACACAGATGCTTGCGGAAGGGGTGCTGGAGGAACAGGGGGAAGTTCACTGGCATTTCCAGGAGGGGGTCAGACTCTTCCTGTGTATGCTCTCCTGCAAGTGGGCAGAGGAGATGGTCTTCATTCATGCACTCACTCTACAATCATTCATTCACTAGAAGAAAACACCCATGGCGGGCTTAGAGGAGCCACAGGGTTGCGCAGTTGCTTGGTAAGGATGAGCCATGCCATCATAACTGCACTCTCCTTATTCTTGCTCAGTCCCAGGGGGAGGTGGGCCCACGATGGACATCAGCAATCCATCCCAGACTTGTTTCCCAGCCTCAGTATCCTCCTTAACCCAGAGGCCTGGGCAACCACTGCTAATCTAGCTGAGCTGCCATGTGATTTGAGCCCGGCTTGCCCCCGGGTCTCAGCCACGTCCAGATTCAAACCTGCCCAAAGCATTTGCTCGCTCAGGTTTCTTGCCTGTAAAATGGGCTTGAAAGTGATACCAATGAAATCTTCAGAGGACTGTTGGGAGGACTGTTGGGGGCACCATTGTGGGGGCAAAATGAGTGAATTTCTTTTTGGTTAATTAATTTGGGGTGTCCTAAATCTTCAGTGTTTGATTCTGATTTCCAGGGTGATACATGGGACCATAGTAAGATGGAATAATCCAGAAGGTATAAATCCCTGGTCACCCCAGCCCTTCAACCTTAGCCCACCCACCAGTGCCCATCTCCCCACATGCTCACGGACACCAGGTTTTACTGTTTTACCTTTGCTACTTGGATTCTTGTCCAATGTTCTAAGTCTCCTTCTCTCTCTGATGAGAGTAGATATTTTGCTTGCTAGAGCTGGGGTGTTCACCCAAAGGCAATGCTGCCCCAAGGGGACAACTGATAACGTCTGGAGATATCTTTGATTGTCACACCTCTCATGGGGGGGGAATGGTAGTGGCATCAAGTGGGTGGAGTCCAGGGATGCTGTTCAACATGGTGCAATGCATAGGGTGCCCCCCCACCCCGCAAAGAATGATTTGGCCCCAACTCAACAATTCTAAGATAAAGAAATCTGCTCTTGAGGACCCAGGAAACTTACCTGAGGAGACTGGGCAGAGAGTGTCCAATAGGTGGAGATATTCACGCTGGGAAGTCAGGATGGTATACCCTGTCAAGGTCGTGGAACCCAGGGGATGGCCCCCATTTTCATATTCCTATGAAAGGCATCCAGAGAACCAGCTTGGGACAGGTCTAACCTGTGCCTTCCACATCCCAACTGTGGGATCAGGAGAAGGCTTAGAGTTAGCTAGGGAAGTCCTCCACACCCTCTCCCTCCCTCCCTGTGGTCAAGCACCAGCACCCATTGTGTGCTAGGCTAGTCCCAAATATTGTATGAGGATTATCTCATTGACTCCTCACAGCCCCATATGGCCTGGACCACCATCATCCCATTTCACAGAGGTGGAAACTGAGTCCCAGGGGCACAAGGTACTTGAATTCCCCAGCAGGTGTGATGCACAAAGGACTCTCACAGTTTCAACCTCAGCTCTGCTGATGACCATGAGTAAATCCCTATTCCTGGCCTGGACCTCAGTTTACCTCCCCAGCCCAGCAAGAGATAGTCACCCCTCCCAGGCCAATCTCACAGGGACCCTCAATTCATACTAGGTGACTGAAGAAAGGAAAGAGGACCACATTGGGAGCTGCTGAGGGGAGTGGGATAGTGAGGCTAGAATGGAGGGGGCAAAAGCCACTTACTTACCTCCCTGTGGCTGAACCACTCCAGGCGGCCATCCCCACGCAGGACACAGAAGATTGGCTGCCACTGAGGTGGGTGGCCCCCAAGCTGGGTCAGAGGCCCTCGGTGCTCACAGACTCGGGGAAGCTTCTGCAGGAGGAGGGACCAGTGGATGCCCGGGGCCCAGATTGGTGCCCCCATATCCAGATCACCTAGAAAACATACCCCACCCATCCCAGGCACCACCAAGTACAGGACTCAGGCACTGATGTGATTGCACTGCTCTTCCTTCTCACGTGCTAAGACCATGCACTCGTTTGGGACACTTCCAAGTACAAACTGACTTAATTCCTTCCCACAGCCCTGGGAGGCAGATGCTTTGTCATCTCTTCATTACACGGAAGCAGGCCACTCCCCACTTGAGCCTCGGATGACACCCCAGCCCCTAGCCAACATCTTTTTTTTTTTTAATTTTATTTATTTATTTATTTATTTGACAGACAGAGATCACAAGTAGGCAGAGAGGCAGGCAGGGGTGGGGGAAGCAGGCTCCCTGCTGAGCAGAGAGCCCTATGCGGGGCTTGATCCTAGGACCCTGAGATCATGACCTGAGCTGAAGGCAGAGGCTTAACCCACTGCCACCCAGGCGCCCCCCACGGGCCAACATCTTGATTGCAACCTGTGAGAGACCCTAAAAGAAGGAACTCAGGAGGCTGTCTAGATTCCTGACCCACAGCAACTGTAAGATAATACACGTGGGTTGTTTACAGCCGCTGACAGTGTGACGTGTTGTTACGTGGCATTAGCTAACTAATACAAGGGGAATTGCTGGGTCACAGAGCAGGTGTAGTTCGCCTTCATGTGAAACAGCAAGTCCTCTGTCCACAGACCCCTCCCTTGGGCAGGGTGGGACATCACTTTGTTTTATTATCTTTGTTGCTCTTCTCACTACCTGGCCACCTGAATTGTGTGTGTTTTGTTTCATCACTGGGTCCCAGGGCAAGGCCCAGTGCACAGATGGTGCCCAATAAATATTCAATGAATAAATTAACCATATTTGTGATATTTTCATTCTTTGATGGGGTGGTAGAAACTCGGGTGTTTGTTGAATGGTTCTTCAAACTTTCTCTGAGGTCTGAGATTTTTCATAATAATTTCATTAAAACATTGTTATAGAGGGGTGCCTGGGTGGCCCAGCCTGTTAAGCGTCTGCCTTTGGCTCAGATCATGATCCCAGGGTCCTGGGATGGAGCCCCACATCAGGCTCTCTACTCGGCAGGGAGCCTGCTTCTTCCCACTTGTCTCTCTCTCTGTTTCTCTCTCTCTCCCTCCCCCTCTCTTGCTATAGAGATAGCCTATAGCCAAGGACTAGGGAGTGGCACAGGGCATGTGGAGCCATTCGTTGGCTCTGCCTCTCTCTCTCAAATAAACAAAGAAAAAATTTAAAAACTATTAAAAAATAAAATCCTTAAAAAATTGTTATAGAAATGATGTATAGGGCTGCCTGGGTGGCTCAGTGGGTTAAGCCTCTGCCTTCAGCTCAGGTCATGGTCTCAGAGTCCTGGGATGGAGCCCCGAATCGGGCTCTCTGTGCAGCAGAGAGTCTGCTTCCCCTCTCTCTCTGCCTGCCTTTCTGCCTACTTGTGCACTCTCTCTCTGTCAAATAAATAAATAAAAATCTTTAAAAAAAAGAAATGATGTATAAAATATTATAAAATGTTCAAACTGAAGCAAGGGGAAATCCCCCCACACTGCTTGAACCCCAGTGCCAATGGTTCCCTGGACCCAGTGGCCAGAACCTACAGGTGGCAAGAGGTTCAGGTGGGGATGACACCTGGAGTCCTGTGATGCCCCAAGCAGGACAGGGAGAGCCCCAGGTGAGAGAAGGCTCTGTGTCCACAGGGCTGGGGAGCCTCTAGCCCAGGGCAGGTGCAACTGGGTAAAAGGCATCCGAGAAAGATGGGAAAACTCGGAGCCCTTGATTAGGGCAGGGACCCAATAACCAGCGTGGACTCCAGGTTCAAAGTATGCCTTGCCTCTTCCTGACAGGGTGACCTCAGGCAGGTCACCTCACCTCTCTGTGCCTCAGTATCTTCTCTGGTCGAAGACTCATTTCACAGACTGGCAAGGACTGGGGAGTGATACAGGGCATGTGGAGCCATTCGTTGGCTCAGGAGACATCTGGAGCTGGACTGGGCAGCTCCACAGTCTTTTTTTTTTTTTAAGATTTATTTTATTTATTTGACAGAGAGATCACAAGTAGGTAGGGAGGCAGGCAGAGAGAGAGGCAGAAGCAGGCTCCCTGCTGAGCCGAGAGCCCCATGCGGGGCTGGAGCCCAGGAACCTGAGATCATGACCTGAACCGAAGGCAGAGGCTCAACCCACTGAGCCACCCAGGTGCCCCTCCACAGTCTTAAGTTCCATCTGCAAACTCTTCTTAACCTCCTCCTATGCGCAGGCATCACGTGGGCACAAGGGATATGGCCCCCGCCCTCACAGGGCAGATGAGTGAGGGAGGCAGATGTGTGACCCAAGGCTTCCCTGGAAAAACAGCGGGATGGGGATCCCAGAGGAAGCACCCAACCCAGGAAGGGGCTGTGGTGATCAAGGAAGACTTCTTGGAAGAAGCGTGGCTGGAGCATGAGGAACACCAGGAAGAGTGCCCTGGGCAGAGGGTACCACGTGTGCAAAGGCTTGAGGGTCCATCGGCGGGCTTCACGCCCCATCGACAAGGCAAGCCTTTTCCACTTTGAGAGCTTTAGCATGGACTGTGCCGCCTGCCTTGAATTCCCTTCCCACTCTGGTTTCCAGATCTGGTTCCTTCTCATCCTTTACATCTCAGCTCAGAGAAGCCCTCCCTGCACCCCAACTCCCCACCCCTCAAAGGCACCCAAGATGCCTTTCATCTTGTCTTCAGAGCACCTACGAGAAGTCCTCCTGTACCATGACATGCTAACTTGTTTGCTCATTTCTCCCCCAGTCACTGTGAGCCTGGCGGGGGGCAGTGCAAAGAAGGATCCTTCCTCCACCAATGCTGTGCCCCCCCACCCCATATCTAGCCCAGGGCATGGTCTGCTGTAGGTGCCCAGTGAATGTTTGTTCAACGAATGAATTTTTAACAGTCTCCCCAGGTCTTCGTGTCTCCTATAGGGTAAAGGTGGAAGGAAGGAGGGCCCGCAACTGAACCAAAGCACCCCCGACTCCAGCCTTCCTCCCTCAGCAACCCCTCCCTTTGCGGCACCCACTTTACTGCGCATCAGCTGACATCCGGCTGGCTCCCTGGGCCCCAGCTCACTGGAGATCTGTCGCAGGACAGAGGCTGCCAGCTGCTCCCGGTAGCAGGGCAGGAATTTCCTCAGCAGGGCGTCCACCTGGCCTGCAGTGACAAGGGCACGGTAAGGTGTTAGAATCAGACTCCGCAGACCTGCCTGGGGAGGGCAGGACAGGCAGAGGCCACTGGTGAGCTCCTGCCCTCACCCCAAGCTGCCCAACAAGACATGCTCCAGATTCCACTCACCGTCCACAGACTGCTTGTAGCCACGTGGGGGTCAGGGGCAGGGGAATTGAGTGACTCAGGCTTAATTTATTGATGCACAATTAACTTTAATTACATAAAGCATATGATCTGATGAAATTTGACACCTTTACACACCCTAGAAACCATCACCACAATCAAGATAATGAACAGATCCATTCCACCCCAGTTTCCTCTGGCCCTTTCCCTGGGGAGAGTTTCTGAATATTTTAAAAGCCTCGCCCCAGCACCAGGGAACTTTCTGCATCTTGATCTAGGAAGTGATTGCACAAGTGTCAAAGTCCTTCAAGTTCTTCCCCTAAGATGTGTGCACTTGGCTGTATGTAAAACAAATCCATATCTGCTGCCTAGAACGTGGACCTAATGGCTGGAGCTTCAGCAGTCGTTATGTGCTATGAGATGGCCTTAGGCACAGAAGCCACGAGTGGTAGAACCATGATGTGGAAGGAGTTCAGGAGTCTAACTTATATGAGGCTGCCTGCCACTGTACTTTTCTATAGGCGAGAGAAGTAAACCTTTATCTTGTTTAAGCCACTATAGGGAAAACAAAAAACAAAAATAACCAACACGGCAAAGAGTAACTTACTGAATGGTTCCATGAGATAGACATTGTTGCTCTCCCTGCTTTACAAATAAAAGAATGAGACCTAGAGAGACGAAGTCATTCACCCAAGGTCACACAGTGAGGGCAGGGCTATGGTGTGAACTTAGATGGTCTGAGCGCTTGCAAGACATACCACATGCCTGTGCACATGCTGTTCCCCCTACCTGAGATGCTTTTCCCACATCTCCTACCAGCGAACTCCATCACAACCCTCCAGCCCTGGCTGACCCTCAGCTCCACAGTGGGCAGTTACCCACCCCTTCTTCTTGCCCCCGACTTGGAGAACCTACGGGTTTTCCCACAATGCTTATCAGTCAACTGCCATTCTTGTAATTGTAACTTGATCTTCTTTCCTGGTCTAGGTCATGAACCCAGGAGGGGGAACCATTCTTAACCCCACTGTGTCCTCACCACCCAGCACACTGTAGGTGCTCAAGCATGTGAGGGCACCAGCCACTCTTAGTCTTGAAGTGGAATCTGAGCCTGTTTCCCCCTGCTGGTCCCTGTCCACCTAGTGAAACCATCCCAGGAGATCTGGCTGAGCCACCTCTCACCCGGTCCCTCGCCCTCATCCTGAACCCATGCCCTGAATAGAGTTACCAGATTTACCAAATAAAAATATTCAATTAATTTGAATTCCTGATAAATTAGGTATCATTCTTTAGCATAAGTATGCTCCCATGCAAAATTTGGGACATACTTATACAAAACAAAAGTATTCATCCCATATCTGGAATTTACATAAGTAGGGCATCCTACTGTGTGTCTGACAACCTTAGCCCTGACCCCCACCCACCCCACTCCCACCCCACCCGATGCCAGCTCACCCCTCAAGTGCTGCTGCTGCCGCTTGTCCAGGAGGCTCGAGGGCCGCCCACCCATCCTGCTGCCGTTTCTAGGGTCTCCCTCGGGAGCAAAGCAGACACTCCCTCCCCTCCCACAGCCCCCAGGTTCCTGGGTTCAGGGGTAACCCGGGAGCAGGGCAACCAGTGAGGGGCTTAGATGCTGCTGAGACCAGCTTCCTGGGAAGCAAGAGCACGGCCACTGTGTGAAATGTGTCGGGGGTGGGAGGGAATCCCCGCCCTACCCCTGCCCCACCCCACCCTGCACCTGCGTCCTCCTGGTTCCCCTGGGGCCAAGGCCTTCAGAACTGCTGGTTTCTGCAGGGGCTGCTGGGGCAGCCCCGGGGCTGGGTTGGGGGTATGGAAGCCTAGAATCCTAGCTTTGGAGGAGGGACGCAGGGCCCACACCAGGCAGGACGAACAGCAGTTGTCGGGCGTGTGGGGCAGGGAAGGAGGGTGGGCAGGGACAGGGTATCTAAATCCTGGTGCCCACTTCCACTGTGCCTCCCCCCGGTGGGTGATGCTGGGTTCTGAGAGGACCCAGCACTGACGCAGCAGTCCCCAGCAACCCCAGACTGGGGAGGCAGAGCTGGACAGACTCCCCCAGCTCCTGGAATCTGTGCTGGGGCTGGGGGAGAGGGTGGGTGGCTGTTGGTGTGCCATGGACTGGTGCAGTTCGTCCCTTATGTTCCTGTTTTGTCAGCCTGTCCCCTTTCAATGCACATAGCACTGGACTGGGTCAGGCTAGTTGGACCTCCCTACCCCTTCACTTGTTCTTCCAGCACCTGGCAGAGAGCAGCCCTCAGTCTGGCGAAGGGAGGGAGGGAAGGAGCAGAATCTGTGCTCCAGGCTGAAAATATGATCAAATAGGAGCCTCACAGGCTTTCAGATGAGGGGAGTGTTGAGTTCCAGTGGCCGGAAGGTGGATGTGATGGCTGGAGCATATGCAGTCCCCCTTAGACATGAGGTGAACCCCACATAGTGACAGGGGCACAACTATGATTTAGGAGCAGGGGGGTCCCTGAAGAGTTCATGACATTGCTCCAACCCTGGGTGGCCTCCCTCCAGGAAAAGAGCTAATCCTCCATTCTGCTTAATCCACCAGGAACATCTGACTGTAATCCTCACCCATGCCCCAGGATTCATTTCTCTCAACAAACATCACTCCTTGCCACCCGAGTGTCATCCTTGAATTGTGTGCCAGGGATGCAGAAGTGGGCCCACAGACCATGGCTCCAGCCCCCATGAACCGTCAGTTGGCACACCAACAAAAGTGTCAGATAATGACAAAGGTAAGGAAGAAAAATGGAGCTGAAAGAGGTAGAAATTACCAGGGGTGGAGCAGGATGGGGGAGATGTTGCACGGTGACCTAAAGCAAGTGAGGGCCTACACAAAGCTGGAGAAAAAAAGAATTCTGAGTAGTGGGCAGAGCTCAAAGGCCCTGAGATAGGACTGTGTTTGACAGGTTCCAGTAGAACACAAGGCAGGAAGGTGAGTGAGGGGCAGGAAGAGCTGTGGCTACAGGGAGAGGGGTAGAGAGGTGACACGCCCCAGAAGCCCCCATGCCTCTCATCACATCCCTCTGCTTCTTGGCACCCCCCATCCTGGCTTCTGCCTGTAACACTGGGGGCATGGCCACCTGCTCTTGTCCAAGCCTGTGGCTGGGCTGCTTTCTCCACTTTTCTTCATGTTTCTGCCCCGGGCCCTGTCCCACTTCCTCACTCTCACATCTGAGTGACCAACCCAGACAAGATGTTGAAGGAAACTTCACTTTCTGTGGTTTTGGTTTTAGGGTTTCAACTCCCACGGCCTGATCAGGTGCCTCTGTGGGATGTGCCCAGCCCCAAACCTGGCAAAGCTCCACAAGGCTGATGGGTGGGCCATATGCACAGTCAGGCTCTGGGAAAATGCTGCAGCCCCGGTCAATCACAGACTGAGGGGTCTCGGCCCATTCAACATTCAAGGCTCTGACAAGGCCTGCAGCAGAGCGGGACACAAAGGCTGCCACTCCCCTGTGTGCAGGGAGGGCTCAGTTAAGTGTGTAGTGTGCTGAACGGTGTACACCAAAAGGATATGTCCCCAGGCTACTATCAAAACAAAACAAAACACGTGTTGGTGAGGCGGTGAAGAAGCCTTGGGCACCAGCAGCAGGAATAGAAAATGGTATAGCTGCTGTGGAAAACATGGAAGGTCCTCAAAATTTAAACACAGAATCACATATGAATCACCCTTTCCACTTGTAGGAATAACCCCAAAAGAACTGGGAGCAGGGTCTTGAGATGTCTGTAGCAGCTCTGTCACAATGAGCAAAGTGTGGGAGCCGCCCAAGCGGCGGCTGGTGGATGGACAGGATACTACACGGCATATGTGCATGCTGGAATGTTCTGCCATAAGGAGGAAGGAGGTTCTGACCTAGGCTCCAACACGGATGAACCCTGAGGACGTTATGCTGAGTGAAAGACGCCAGCCACGGAAGCACAAATATCATGTAATTCCACGTATGGGGGGTACCTGGAGCGGTCAGATTCATAGAGACAGAAAGTCGAATTGTGGGTGCCAGGGGTTGGGGGAGGGGAGAATGGGGAACAATTTGATAGGTGTAGTTTCAGATTCCCAAGAGTTCTGGGGATGGATGGTGGTGAAGGCAGAGAGAACGTACTTAATGTCACGAATGGGATGCTTAAAAATGGTTAAGACGGTAAATTTTGTTGCTTTTTTAAACACACACACACCCACACACATAGGACATATCCCCTGGGACCTTCGAGTGTGACCTTATTTGCAGCTGTAATTCTTAAGGATCTTGAGAAGAGTTCACCCCAGATTTAGGGCTGTCCGATGTCCACTGGCAGGTGTCCTTGCTAGAGCGAGAGAGGACACAGAGGAGGACATGTGACAAGAGCAGCGGAGACCCGAGCGATGAGTCTACAAGCCAAGGATGACCGGGGGCTGCCAGCAGCCACCAAACACAGGAAGAACAGCATGGGACAGACTCTCCTTCAGAGCCTCCAGAAGGATCTAACCCTGTGGACACCTTGATTTCAGACTTCTGACCCCCTCCCCCAAACTGGGCGACCATAAACTTTGTGGTCCTTTGCTCCAGCAACCCCGGGAAACTCACTCATCCAGGGTACCCCATCCCTGCCCTCCCCTCGCTGGGCCAAGGGCTTTGGGTCACACACTCAACTGGAGCATCCCCACTCCCACTACCCACCAAGGACCACGAGACAGTGGAGACTTCAAGCAAATGCTTCCTTTAATCTCTGGTCCCCCAGAGCCCTGGCCGGTGGGCTGAGCGCCCCCAGAGCAGGGCTGGTGGTCGGACCCTGGGGCCTTTCCGCGGCACCAGGCGGCTTTTTGAAAATGAAGCCTGGAGCAGTGGTGGCAGCAGGCCCCCGCCCAGGAAGGTCCTGGCCCATGAGGGCCATTTGCGGTCCCTGCCACGATGTCTCTCGGGGCCAGCTACAACGTGGAATGCTTCTCAAAGGGCACTGTCAGGAGTCCAGCCGCCGCCTCGTCCAGGAACCAGCAAAGTTTCCCGGTGTGGGGCTGCACCAACGCAGCGGGGAGAGGGTTCTCCTCCTTGTCCTCCAAAATGCGCTGCATAGAAAGGGCAGGAGCGTGAGGCACACCCCAGCACCCACACAGCCCCTCAGCCCTCCCGGGTCCCCGCACGGACAAGACTGTCCTACTCTCAAGATGTGATGTCACCCTTCCAGCTGTCTTAGCCTCAGTCGGTCCCTGCCTTTTCTATCATCCGTGACTGCAGGACACAGGGGCCGGCACAGCCCGGCACAGACCAGGGTCACACTTGCATGCTGCGGATCACACCCTGTGTCTGTCACGAGCGATCGGCTCTGCTCTCCCACAGCAAAAGCAGCAGCAGGTGACACATGAACACACAGACACGGCCTGTTCCCACGAAGCTTTATCCACCGACACTGCAATCCCGATTCCGCGGAATTTTCACGGGTCAGAGAATATTCTGCTTTTGCTTTCTTTTCCCATCCGCTTTAAAATCCTTCTTAGGGGTGCCTGGGTGGCTCAGTGGGTTAAGCGTCTGCCTTCAGCTAAGGTCATGATCTCAGGGTCCTGGGATCGAGCCCCACATCAGGCTCTCTGCTCAGCAGGAAGCCTGCTTCCCCTCTTTCTCTGCCTGCCTCTCTGCCCACTTGTGATCTCTGTCTGTCAAATAAATAAATAAAATCTCTAAAAAAGAAATCCTTCTTAGCTGGTGGGATGTGGGCCCATGGGCTGTGGCGTGCTGATTCCCCCATGTGACCTCACAACTAGAGGAAATCATAAATGCTGCTTTCTGATAGCTGGGCCTGCCTCATTCACTCTGTGAGGTCACCTCTATTCCCAACCCCGTTTTACAGGTGGGGAAGCCGAGGCTTGGGGGGCCTCGGGTGAGTGTACTCTGAGCTAAAACCGCGTGAACTGACCCTCAGGAGGTCCACAGGGAGGAGCCCTCCCAACTCACCCTACAGATGGGAAAGTTGAGGCCTGGGGTGGGGGCGTGAAGTGGCTGCACAAGGCCATGCTGGGCATCGTGGGCAGGGATCCTGGTCTGCTGGATTCTTTACAGTCTGCACCCTTAACCCCAATACCAAGCCACCCCATGAGGACATCTGGGCTCAACTGTTTGGGAGGATGAATTGTTATTTGTTAATTTTTTAAAAATATTTCCAGTTTCTGGGGCACCTGGGTGGCTCAGTGGGTTAAAGCCTCTGCCTTCAGCTCAGGTCATGATCTCAGGGTCCTGGGATCGAGCCCCGCATCGGGCTCTCGGCTCCACGGAGAGCCTGCTTACTCCTCTCTCTCTCTGCCTACTTGTGATCTCTGTCTGTCAAATAAATAAATAAAATCTTGGGGCGCCTGGGTGGCTCAGTGGGTTAAAGCCTCTGCCTTCGGCTCGGGTCATGATTCTGGGGTCCTGGGATCGAGCCCCACATTGGGCTCTCTGCTCTGCGAAGAGCCTGCTTCCTCCTCTCTCTCCCTGCCTGCCTCTCTGACTGCTTGTGATCTCTGTCTGTCAAATAAATAAATAAAATCTTTAAAATAAATAAATAAATAAAATCTTTAAAAAAAAAAAAACTTCCAGTTTCTTCCATAGTTGGTCTTTTCAACGATGGCAATTACAATATATTTTTTTTATTATTCAGTTTACTTTTAATAGCTTATGTATTCTATATTTTCCTAAATTATGTTTAAATGTCTCTTTTTTTCTTATTCCTCCTTTTTTACTTATTCCTCCTACGTAATTTTTCTCCCTGATTAGTTTTGCCAGGGGTTTATCTTTGGGATCTATTACCACTAAGCTTTTAAGAATACTAATCAGGGACGCCTGGGTGGCTCAGTTGGTTAAGCAGCTGCCTTCTGCTCAGGTCATGATCCCAGCGTCCTGGGATCGAGTCCCACATCGGGCTCCTTGCTCAGCAGGGAGCCTGCTTCTCCCTCTGCCTCTGCCTGCCACTCTGTCTGCCTGTGCTCACTCTCTCTGACAAATAAATAAAATCTTTAAAAAAAAAAAAAAAAAGAAAATTAATCAATTCCTTCATTTTTTTTTTTTTTTTTTGAGATTTTTTTTTTTTTTCTTTTTTAGAGATAGAGAGAGAGAGACCACGAGGAGGGCTGGGGGAAAAGCAAAGGAACAGTGAGAGAGACTCCAAAGAGGGCACAGCCAGGCGTGGGGCTCAATCTCATGATCATGAGATCACAACTCCAGCAGAAACCAAGAGTCAGATGCTTAACCCAGAGTCATCCTCCCCTTAACCAATTCATTAATTCTGATTATAATGTCATGTATTCCTTCCACTGACTTTTTCTAGACTTACGTTATTGTTCATTTTAAGTCTAAAGTGGTCAATTTGTTTAACAATTTTTGTTAAGATTTTTTTAACAACTGAGCCACCCAGGTGCCCAAGATTTTATTTTATTTTTTTTTATTTATTTTATTTTTTATTTTTTATTTGTCAGAGGGAGAGCGAGCACAGGCAGACAGAGTGGCAGGCAGAGGGAGAAGCAGGCTCCCTGGAGAGCAAGGAGCCCGATGTGGGACTCGATCCCAGGACGCTGGGATCATGACCTGAGCTGAAGGCAGCAGCTTAACCCACTGAGCCACCCAGGCGTCCCCAAGATTTTATTTTTAAGTAACCTCTACATCAACGTGAGGCTTTGAACTTAGACCTCCAAGATGAAGACTCACATGCTCTACCAACTGGGCCAGCCAGGCACCCCTATTTAATACTTTTTAAAACTGCCTTTTCAAAGCTATGAATTTGCCCCGAGTGCAGCTTTGGCCTCACCTCATCAATATGATTTAATAATTGTTTATTCCTAACTAGCCTATAATTATAGCTTCCATCTCCCCTTCAGCC
>RCUC01167940.1:0-61197 GCA_003697995.1 Taxidea taxus jeffersonii
AAAAAAAGTATCAAATTGAGCAAAAAGTTAATTAGAGGACTTCTAGGAAAATGGGAGAGTAGGAGGATCCCAGGCTTACTTTATCCCATGGATACACCTACATGACAGCCACATCAGTGACAGAAAATGACCTGAAGACTGACAGAACAGACGTTTTGCAATTAATTCTAGAGGAGAGGACATATCATAAAGGGTAGGAAGGGGACGGCTGGGTGGCTCAGTGGTTTAAGTCTCTGCCTTCAGCTTGGGTCATGATCTCAGGGTCCTGGGATCAAGCCTCATATAGGGCTCTCTGCTCAGCAGTGAGCCTATTTCCCCCTTTCTCTCTCTCTCTGCCTGCCTCTCTGCCTACTTGTGATCTCTCTCTCTGTGAGATAAATAAACAAAATCTTTAAAAAAAAATATCATCCTAAAAAATAAAAATAAAGGGTAGAAGGGGTGGAGATACAGTCAGGAACCAGCTCCTGGAGAGACCAACCACAAATAGGAGGGACACCACAAAAATGGAGAAGGGAGAGGACCAGACCCCAAACCAGGGAACCCAGACATCAGAGACCTACATCCCCATAACATTTAGCTTTGAAAAATAGTGAGGCTTAACCTCAATTCCTTAAAATCAGTGGAATGTGCTCTGAAAGAGCCAGAAAAAATAGGAAACTGAGTCTTTGCCCCCCAAAATACAGCATAACAAATAACTTTACTGAGATACAGCATAGAAGCATCAAATTGAAAATTTCCTGAGTTAAATATAAAGGAGATTTATTTACCAATCTCAGAAGGAAACAGTGGCTTTGAATGGCACATTGGACCAGATGGACTAACAGATATATTCAGAATATTTCATCCAAAATCAGTAGAATACACATTCAAGTGCAAGTGAAACTCTCTCCAGAATAGATCATATGTTAAGCCACAAACTAAGTCTCAACAAATTCAAGAAAATTAAAACCATATCATATATCTTTTCCAGCTGCAATGATATAAAACTAGAAACCAAGCACAAGAAAAAAATCTGGAAAGAAAACAAATACATGGAGGTTAAATAACATGCTACTAAACAATGAATAGATCAACGAAAATATCAAATAGGAAATAAAAAAATACAAGCAGACAAATGAAAATGAAAATAAAAAGATACAAAATCTTTGGGATGCAACAAAAAATGTTCTAAGAAGGAAGATCATAGCAATACAGGTCTACCTCAAGAAATAAGAAAAAATTTGCATAAATAAGCTAACATTATACTTTAAAGAGTTATGAAAAGAAGAAAGAGCAAAGCCCAAAGCCAAAAGAAGGAAGGAAATAAAGATAAGAGTAGAAATAAATGAAATAGAGACAAAAAAAACACACACAATAGAACAGATCAATAAGACCAGAGGCTGATTCTTTGAAAAGATAAAAAAGAAAATTAGTAAACCTTTGGCCAGACCCATCAAAAGAGATAGAGACAGAAAACACTAATAAATAAAATCATAAATTAAAAAAAAAGAGGAGAAATAAAAACCAACATCACAGAAATACAGAAGACTACAGGAGAATATTATGAAAATTATATGTCAACATTTGACGTCCTGAAAGAAATGTATGAATTCCTAGACACATATAACTATCGAAAACTGAATCAGGAAGAAATAGAAAATTCAAACAGACCAATTACTAACAATGAAATTGAATCAGTAATCAAAGAACTTTCAACAAACAGAAGTCCAGGACCAGTTGACTTCACAGGTGAATTTTATCAAATATTTAAAGAAGAGTTAATGCCTATTTTTTTCAAACTCTTCCAAAAAACAGAAGAAGAAAGAAAGCTTCCAAATTCATTTTTTGATACCAGCATTACCCTGATACCAAAACCAGATAAAGATACTACAAAAACAAAAAAAAGAAAACAAGAGACCAATATCTCTGATAAACATAGATACAAAATCCTCAACAAAATATTGACAAATTGAATCCAGTGATGCATTAAAAAATCTTTCACCATGATCAAGCAGGTTTTATTTCTGATATGCAAGCATGGTTCAAATATTCAGAAACTAATTCACATTGACACAACACATTAAAATAAGAAAGGATAAAAACCATATGATCATTTCAGTAGATGCAGAAAGACATTTGACAAAGTACAACATTCATGATAAAAATTCTCAACAAGTGGACTTAGAGGGAACATACATCAACATATAGATCATATAAAGACTTTATATGAAAAACCCACGGTTAAGATCATAGTTAATGGTGAAAAACCGAGAGTTTTCCTCTAAGTTTGGGAACAAGACAATAATGCCCACTCTCACCACTTTCATTCAATGTAGTACTGAAGCCCTAGCTATGGCAATCAGAGAAGAGAAAGAAATAAAGGGATCCAAATTAGTAAAAAAGAAATAAAACTTTAATTATTTACAGATGACATTATATATAGAAAACCCTAAAGACCTCCACCCAAAAATACTGAACTCATAAATGAATTCATTAAGTCACAATTCAGTAAAGTCACAAAATTAATATACATAAATCTATTACATTTTATGTAATAATAATAATAATGAAGTGGTAGAAAGAAAAATTAAGAAAACCATCCTGTTTACAACTGCATCAAAAAGAATAGGATACCTAGCAATACAATTAGCCAAGATGGAGTAAGATCTGTCCTATAAAACTATAAAATATGATGAAAGAAATTGAGTATGACATAAGAAAATAAAAAGACACTCCATGTTCATTGATTGGGAGAATGAATATTGTTAAAAAGTCCACATTACCAAAGCAATCTACAGACTTAATGCAATATCCAGACAAAATTTGTCTGGAAACACAAAAGACTCCAAATAGTCAAGCAATCTTGAAAAAAAAAGAAAAAAAAGAAAAAACTGGAGGTATTATAATTCCAGTTTTCAAGATATACTCTTTCAGGTTATCAAAACAGTATGATACCGGCACAAAAATAGATATAAAGATTAATGGAACAGAGTAGAGAGCCCAGAAATAAACCCACAGTTATGTGATCAATTAATTTATGACAAAAGAGGCAAGAATACCCTACGGAAAAAGACAGTCTCTTCAATAAATGGTGTTGGGAAAACTAGACAGCTACATGCAAAAGAATGAAACAGGACCATTTTCTTTCACCATACACAAAAATAAACTGAAAGTGAATTAATGATCTAAATTTGATACCTGAAACCATAAAATTCATAAAAAAATAGAAAGTAATTTCTTTGACATTGACCATAGAAACATTTTTTCTAGATATGCAATTCAATTCAACATTTGGGAGTACACCAAGATATGTCAAAATAATACTTTTTTCACATTGAAGGGAATAATTAATAAAACAAAAATTCAACCTACTGAATGGGAGAAAATATTTACAAATGATACATACAATAAGGGTTAATATTCAAAATAAACAAAAAACTTAAACAACTCAAGACCAAAACAACAAACAAACAAACAATCTGATTAAAAAATGGGCAGAGGACATAAATAAATATTTTCCAAAGAAGGCATCCATATGGCTAACAGACAGATGAAAATATAGTCAACGTCACTAGTCATCAGAGAAATGCAAATCAAAACCACAATGAGATATTACCTTACACCTGCTAGAATGGCTAAAATAAAAAACACAGAAAATAAGAAGTGTTGGCAAGGTCATGGGGAAAAGCAATGCCTGTGCACTGTTGGTGGTAATGCAAGCTGATTCAGTCATCACAAAAACAATATGGAGGTTGCACAAAAAAATAAAAATGGAATTTCCACATGAGTTATTCCACACTGGGCATTTACACAAAGAAAATGAAAACACTAATTTGGAAAAATATGGGCACCCTAGGTTTGTTTAAACATTATTTACAAATGGATGCAACTCAAGTGTCCATCCATAGATAAATGGAAAAGAAGTTGTGGTTTGTAGGAATAATAGAATATTACTTAGTCATGAAAAAGAATGAAAGCTTGCCATTTGTAGCAACATGGATGGACCTAGCAAGTATAACACTAAATGAAGTAAGATATTGGTGACTATGCATGAACAAGAAGTGTTTGTCAGTGTAATTTTATCAACAAACACCCCTAGCGGGGCACCTGGGTGGCTCAGTGAGTTAAAGCCTCTGCCTTCGGCTCAGGTCATGATCCCAGGGTCTTGGGATCGAGCCCTGTATCGGGCTCTCGCTAAGCGGGGAGACTGCTTCCTCCCTCTCTCTCTGCCTCTCTGCCTACTTGTGATCTCTCTGTCAAATCAATAAAATTAAAAAAAAAAAAAAACACCCCTAGGGATAGGTGTAGCTTTTACCTATGTTTCAGTCATCTATTGCTGCATAAAAAACTACCCCCAAATTTAGGACCTTAACACAAAAGTTATTTTTTCTCATGATTCTGACATCTTTGCATGGCACAAATATACAGTTCATCTGCTCTACCTGGTTTCTATTGGGGCTAGAAATTCCAAGTTGCCTATATCAGCCAGCTATGGACACCATAAAAATATCACATACCAGGTGACTTAAACAACAGAAATATATTTTCCCATAGTTCTGGAGGCTAGAAATCCAAGATCAATAATAGAAAGGAAAAAGCACCATCCTTTTCCAAAGACTAGGGAGGAAGTATTAAGGGTGATCAACAATAGAAATCAGCCCAACTTGGGAATTGCAATAGGGCAAAGGTCATCTATAACAGAAATTGAAGCAAGACAACATGAAGAAATAGTTCCCAATCTCACAAGAAGCAGTAACCTAAGAGATACTGTTGGCAAATGCCTGAGGCACTGATATTGGATGCATGTTGACATCATATAAGTCTACTCCCATTTAAAACACGTATATCTTCTGGTGCATGTAGGGGAAAACGGAAACATAACATAATATAACATAAGAAGCCCTGTATCTTCAATCTTGAATTCATGGATGGACATAATATCAGCCCAAATTTTTTAACAAAATAACATGTGGCCATTCTCAAGATAGTTTCCCTTAGATTATTGGTAGAATCTAATATCCAACAAAATTTAAAAACCTCTGCCTTATTACATGATTTATCACTGTTAATTCCATTATACTTTATTCTCTGTCATGATACTGCAATTCCCTGAAGATGTTTTGTTCTTTCATATTTTCATGCCCTTGCTAATTATTGTCTTTCTCTGAGCTTAATAGGATTCACTGTAAGTCTACTGCTTCAGTGAAACATTTACTGATAGTTCTTGAAAATTCTGTCCTACTACATTGTGATCTCCTTGATGGTATGGATCATATTTTGCATTTATCTACAAAGGAAAATTACAGTAAGTATTTTTAAATGACTAAGAGAATAATATAATTTCACATTTATGCTTTAAATGTAGAGCTCTTCACTAGCTTTCAATACTGTGAAATTTTGATTTTGAAGAAACTTGGCAAAACCACAAATTAATCTCCATATGTTCTTCTTGGGATACATATGCATACTGAATCCTAGGGAAAAACTTCAGTTTTACATAGGTGCTTGAAATAACTGTGCAAAGTAATCTTATAATAGTCTTTTGTGGCATACATTTTGGTCAAATAAACCATAGCAAATATTCTGAAAATATGATTCACTTCAAAATGTCATTTTAGAATATATTTTCCTTAGCAAAGATACATGTGATTCTAATAAGTGGTTGGCCAGTAAATGTATTTTTATTGATGTAGGTTGAATTTTTTTTCTTTTTTAAACTAAAAATAAAAATTTGAGGGATTGAACAGACACATAAATGATGTAGTATCTAACAAAAGAGAAATATCTAATATTATCTAAAAATGTAGAGGTTCATAACACGTTTTCTTCTTGGTATAAAGCCATGAAAATTATTTTTAATGTTTATAGTGTTAAGAAGCCATCTTTTACTTTGATATTAAAGGAAAAAATACAAAAGATTTAATCTCCTTTGGACTGCTATTTCTGATTCAATCAATCGAGTAGATATTAATATATTTTTCTATATAAACAGTTGGTATTTCATAATCATCAGCATTTTTACTTGATTTGCTTTTTTCTTTTTATTCAAACATGGAGTTGGCTTAGTGTGATTTGTTTTCAGCCTGTAGTATACTTTTTTTTCATTTTATTTTATTTTATTTATTTTCTATGTTCCAAAATGCATTGTTTATGCACCACACCCCGTGCTCCCTGCAATATGTTCCCTCCATAATGCCCACCACCAGGCTCACACAACCCCTCACCCTCCTCCCTCCAAAACCCTGTTAGTTTCTCAGAGTCCACAGTCTCTCATGGTTTGTCTCCCCCTCTGATTTCCCCCATCTCACTTCTCCTCTCCATCTCCAAATGTCCTCCATGTTATTCCTTATGCTCCACAAGTAAGTGAAACCATATGATACTTGACACTCTCTGCTTGACTTATTTCACTCAGCATAATCTCTTTCAGTCCCATCCATGTTGTTACAAAAGTTGGTATTCATCCTTTCTGATGGAGGCATAATACTCCATTGTATATGTGGACTGTATATTATTTATCCATTTGTCTGTTGAAGGGCATCTTGGTTCTTTCCACAGTTTGGCAACTGTGGTCATTGATGTTATGAACATTGGGGTACATATGGCCCTTATTTTCACTACATCTGTATCTTTGGGGTAAATACCCAGTAGTGCAATTGCAGGGTCATAGGGTAGCTCTATTTTTAATTTCTTAAGGAATCTCCACACTGTTTTCCGAAATGGCTGTACCAACTTGCATTCCCACCAACAGTGTAACAGGGTTCCCCTTGCCCCACATCCCCTCCAACACGTGCTGTTTACTGTCTTGTTAATTTTGGCCATTCTAACTCGCGTTAGGTGGTATCTCAATGTGGTTTTGATTTGAATCTCCCTGAATGCTAATGATGATGAACATTTTTTCATGTGCCTGTTAGCCATTTGTATGTCTGTTGTTTATAGATCTTGGATATCAGCCCTTTGTCTGTAGTGTCATTTGAGAAGATCTTCTCCTATTCCATGGGTTGCCTCTTTATTTTATTGACTGTTTCTTTTACTGTGTGAAGCTTTTGATCTTAATGAAGTCCTAAAAGTTGATTTTTGCTTCTGTTTCCTTTGCTTTTGGAGACATGTTTTGAAAGAAGTTGCTGTGGCTGATGTCAAAAAGGTTACTGCCTATGATCTCCTCTAGAATTTTCTTGTGTGGAACCAGAAGAGACACTGAGTTGCTAAGGAAATGTTGGAAAAAAAAAAACAAAACTGGGGGCATCACATTGCCTGATTTCAAGCTTTATTACAAAGCAGTGATCACCAGACACAATGGTATTGGCACAAAAACAGATACATAGACTAGTGGAACAGAGTAGAGAGCCCAGATATGGACCCTCAATTCTATGTTCAAATAATCTTTGACAAAGCAGGAAAATATATACATTGGAAAAAAGACAGTCTCTTCAATAAATGATGCTGGGAAAATTGGACAGCTCTATGTAGAAGAATGAAACTTGACCATTCTCTTACACCATACACAAAGATAAACTTGAAATGGATAAAGGACCTCAAAGTTAGGTGTTTTTGTTTTTTTTTAACTTGACTTGATTTTAATATAAGAGAAATTTTTTGAAGACTATCATGTCTCACAAAACCACATGAAAACCAGCTAATCAGGTCTAGAAAATAAACAGGCTCAGTTACCACTGTCTGTATTATTGCCACTGACATACTTTAGACACTAATGTGAATAATTTCTCAACTATTCTTTGCCTTTGACTCAACCATGTAGACTTCAAGTCTCAAGCTGATCCAGCCTGATAGAGGCAGGAATTAGAAATGTTGCCCTTCTTTTCACATGTTGTAGGAAGTGAACCTAGGTAAGGAAGATTTCCCAAAATGTAGAAAAAGTGTAGCCTTCACATGTACAAGCATCAGGTATACATTTTTAAAACACTGGGAGTTGGAATAAACTACACTTTTGGTTCTTTTCAATGCTCATTATTTGGCACTCTGTAGTTCTCTCCTATAAAAAGTGATGGCTTCAGAAGGGCTATTATTTTATGGTCACACATAATTTGTATTACATCAGTATATCATAGGAATAAAAAATTAAAATATTTTACTATAGAGTATGGAAACTTCACCTGTAGTTATCAAACTATTTCTACAAGATAAGACCATAAGACACACACACACACAAAATCATCACAGAAGTAAGAATTCCTTTTAGTGTTCTCTGAGTCCATTGCAGAATAGGCAGAAGTTCCAGAGATTATATCATTTCTTATATGAGTGAATAAAACTCTGCACACTCTGATCCTGTGTTTTGACTCTTATTTTTAATGTGATAGTAACAAAGTAAATACCAATGGTTACAATTCAGGATATTAAGACAATTCTCATTGGTATTGGTAAGGTCAAATCATATCACCAAGAATACTATCAAGTGGTATCAATAGGATGAAAATTTAAGGAGAATGAAAATATTATGAAGCTGTCCCTATTGAAATTCCAGTGACATGATAAATTTTGAAATGGTGAACAACAATCAGAAAGTTCACAGATATACGTATCACAAGTGCTATTAAAAATATTAATCTTGGGGCACCTGGGTGGCTCAGTAGGTTAAGCCTTTGCTTTTGGTTTAGGTCATCATCTCAGGGTCCTGGGATCAAGCCCTGTGTTGGATTCTCTGCTCAGTGGGGAGGCTTCCCCCTCTCTCTCTGCCTGCCTCTCTGCCTACTTGTGATCTCTGCCTGTCAAATAAATAAATAAAATCTTTAAAAAAAAAGAAATATTGGGGCGCCTGAGTGGCTCAGTGGGTTAAAGCCTCTGCCTTTGGCTCAGGTCATGATTCCAGGGTCTTGGGATTGAGTCCCACATTGGGTCCTCTGCTCAGCAGGGAGCCTGCTTCCCCCTCCCTTTCTCTGCCTGCCTCTCTGCCTACTTGTGATCTCTGCCTGTCAAATAAATAAATAAAATCTTTAAAAAAAAAGAAATATTAATCTAAATTGTGAAAAACTATTTAAAATTTAATAGAAGAAATAGCAAACAAGTATTGGCATATTTGAATATACAATCCTCAAAACTAATAAATTTCAAGTTAAACATCATCACAAAATTAAAGGTACATAATATGCTACATACAATAGTTTCAATAAATATGATAAAGGATCAATATTCTTAATGCATAGACAATGCTTACACATTGGTAGCCTTTTAAGATTTCAAAATATTGATGGGTCAAGACATAATTAGACTCAAGAAAAAAGATTCATAAGTAATCAATACAAATATTAACATGTGTACACATTACCCAATATTTTTATAATAAAATAAATCCAATTAAAAATATTTCACCTTGGAAATGTCAATTTTAAGTGATAATATGCAGTCTTAAAAGACTACAATAATGAAAGGGCACTTTTATTCACTCTCAGAGAAGTGCAGATTATAAGAAGTTTTGGGAAAGTCAATATAGTTTTAGATATGAAAACAATAATATGCATAAACTTGAAGTCAGTAATTTGAATTACAAGGGTTTAATTTAAGTCACTGTATAAAAAATACTGTTATCTCTGCTTTATACCTATTAATGAAAAAACAAAATGAAATGCTTTTAACAAGAAATAAGTGAAACAAACTATAACTATATGAACTATTTAAACAATTAACAATATTTATGAAGCAGTTTTATCCACCCCCCAAAATAATCACTCCATCATTATCACAAGAAAAGTCAAAAGAAATTCTAGAAATAAAAACCCCCTAATAGAAATGAAAAAGGTCTTTGAATAACTCATTGGTAGACTGGGCACAACTGAAGAATCAGGAAGCTTGATAGAGGTCAATAGTAACTTTCCAGAGTTAAACACAAAGAGAAAATGATGACCAAAAAACAAAATAAAACACAGCATCCAAAAACTGCAGGGCAATTTCAGAAGGTGTAACATATGAAAACTAGAGTAGCAGAAAGAAAAGACAGAATTAGCAAGAGAAATATTGGAAGTGATATTGACCATTAACTGCAATTTTAGGACAACAAACCACAGAGCTAGGAAGTTCAGAAAACAGCAAAACAAGACAAAAGATAAAAAACAAAATTATTAGCATATTTACATTTTAGAAAATCAAAGACAAAGGAAAAATCTTGGAAAAACAAGAGGATGAGTAGGAATTAAAACAAAAGAAATGTTCATCTGAAACCATAATAACAAGATATGTTGACTGAAATAGGTGTTAAAATCCTTATCATGGTGTCAGCGTTCATTCATCAAGCAGAAAATTAGTAAAGACATAGTTGACCTGAACAGTACCATAAATCAACTAAATCTCATTGACATTTATGAAATACTTAATTCAATAGCAAAATACACATTCTCCTTGAGAAACATGGGTGTTTACAAAGATATACCATTCCTGAGCTATAAAACATGACTTAAAGTGTTTCACATATTTAAAAAACAGAAATCATATAAAGTATGTTCTCAGATCAAAATGAAGTTATGTTGGAAATCAATAACAGAAAACATAGCTGAAAAATCTGTAGCTACTTGAAAATTAAACAACACACTTATAAATAAAATGTAGGGAGAAAAAATCTCAAAAGAAGTAAAAAATACTTTGAACTAAATGAAAATGAAACTACAAGTTAGAAAATGTGTGGGATGCTATATAAGCAGTACCTAAAAAGAAAGTTGTAGCATTAAATGAGTACCAGGAAACAAGAATTATCTAAAAAAAAACAAAAAACAAAAAAACTTAAGCTTCCACCTTGGGTAAGCTTTTAGGAAACTAGAAGAATTAAGTCAGAAGAAAGAAATTAGAAGAAATCAAGTCTAAAGCAAGTAGAAGAAAATAACAAAAATCAATAAAATTAAAAACAAGAAATCAATAAAGGATATCAACAAAATCAAAAGCTAGTCTTGAAAAAGGTAAAATTGATAAACATCAAGGCAATTTACCCAAGAAAGAGGGGAGACACAGCTTAACCAATATCAATGAAAGGGGTCATCACTGCTGATCTCACTGTTCTTAAATAATAATAGATTCTACAAATAAATAATAATAAATAATAAATAATGCAAGAAGCTCTGCCTATCACTTTGGTAAATTAGACATAAAGTGTCAATTCCTTCAAAGATACAAACCACCAAAACTTACACAAGTATAAATATGTAACCTGAATTTCCCTATATTTATTAAAGAAATGGAATCAATACTTAATAACCTTATAAGATGAAGTCCCAATAGTTCATTTTTTCCCTTGCTTC
Organism: Taxidea taxus jeffersonii; assembly: GCA_003697995.1. Taxonomy (NCBI): domain Eukaryota; kingdom Metazoa; phylum Chordata; class Mammalia; order Carnivora; family Mustelidae; genus Taxidea; species Taxidea taxus. The sequence continues at coordinate 11,220 of RCUC01167940.1, forward strand.
CCTTGCCAAGTTATGGAAAGAACCTAGATGTCCATCAACAGATGAATGGATAAAGAAGATGTGGCATATATATACAATGGAATACTATGCAGCCATCAAAAGAAATGAAATCTTACCATTTGCGACGACATGGATGGAACTAGAGAGTATTATGCTTAGCGAAATAAGTCAACTGGAGAAAGACAACTATCACATGATCTCCCTGATATGAGGAAGTGGAGATGCAACGGGGGTGGGAGTTAAGGTGGTAGGAAAAGTAAAAATGAAACAAGATGGGATCGGGAGGGAGACAAACCAAAAGAGACTCTTAATGTCATAAAACAAACTGAGGGGGGTGTGGGGGGAGAGGGGTTGGGAGAGGGTGGTGGGGTTACATTATATGTTTAAATAAAGCTTAAATAATAAAAAATAAAAAACAAATAAAACAAACAAACAAACAAAAAACCCAAAAAATAACCTTATAAGAAAGAAACCACAGGGCCCAGAGAATTTTGATGCTGGACTGTACCAAACATTTAAGGAAGAAATGATATCCACTCTCCAAAATCTGTTTCAGAAAATAGAAGCCGAGAAAACACACCTTAACTAATTCTGTGAGGCCAATATTATCCTAGTACCATTACCCTAGTACCTAGGACCATTAAAAGAATATCAAACCACTACAGGAAAGGAAAGTCTATCTGTTATGGACCTAGATATAAAAATCCTCAATAATACATTAGCATACAGAATCCAACAATGCATAAAAGGAATTATACAGCATAACCAACCACATCAATAGAGTTAAAAAGAAAAATCATATGATCACATAAACTACTCCACCAAAGAAATGGAACATACATCTTCAGACCTTAAATGGTGGCTCCACAAAGTGATTTCCTTCCCAAGAGTACAGTTTGGAAAGGGAAGAAAAGGGAATAACTTTACAGTGGAAAAACTTGATAAACGCCACTGAGGTGATCAAGGTTAACATCAATGATTATAAGTCATGTTGATAGTATGCATCCTTATACAATATGATGAAAATGGGATCTTCTGTGGTCCCCAGATCACATTACCCAGTCTAATAATAAGGGAAACATCAGGCAGTCTTCAATTTGGGGACATTCTACAAAATGTCTGACCAGTACTCCTCATACTATCAAGTCCTCAAAAACAAGGACCTGAGAAACTCATAACTGAAAGTATCCTGAGGAATCATGCTGACTAAGTATAATGCAGTATCCCAGAAGGAATACTGAAACAGAAAAAGTATAGCAAGAGAAAATTAAATAAATTTGAAGAAAGCATGGATATTAGTTAATCAGTGTATACCAACAGTGTTTCCTTAATTGTAACAAATACGTCATTCTAATATAAGATATTAATAGTAGGGTAAACTGGTAAACCAGTTCTTTGGGAACTATGTGCTACTTTGTAGTAATTTGGCAAATCTAAAACTTTCCTAATACATACGGATTATTTTATTTTATTTTTTTTATTTATTTTTAAGATTTTATTTATTTATTTGACAGAGATCACAAGTAGGCAGAGAGGCAGGCAGAGAGAGAGAGGAGGAAGCAGGCTTCTCGCCGGGCGGAGAACCCGATGCGGGGCTCGATCCCAGGACCCTGGGATCATGACCTGAGCCGAAAGCAGAGGCTTTAACCCACTGAGCCACCCAGGCGCCCCCATAAGGATTATTTTAAAATGCAAAATAACTTGAAGAGAATCTATTATAATATTAACAGTGTTGTTTGCTTTGCTTTGGAAAGATTGTTGCATAATGGGTGATATTTAGTATCTCTTTAAACTTTGCACAGTTTCAAATAATAATAAGAAAACATGCCATATTAAAATATATAAATAAAGGCTGATACTTCAGCTTTGAATGTTTGAAATTGCAGAATATCACACCCCAACATATTTTCTCAGTTTCTGTAATAAGGTCAATGTCAGGAAAAAATAAAAGAGAGAGAAAAAGAAAAAGAAAGCAAAAACCTAAAAAAAAAAACTCCGACTGCTCATGCTAAGCGTTACCATGTCAATATTCTAAATTAATAATTAAATATATTTTAAAATTTATAAACATTTGATAGTTTAGAAATGTTCTCAGTTTCTGTGGATGTAATTATTATGCTTATTTGAACAAATATTTTTCTCGATAAATTAAATGAAAGTTTATTTTTGAAATTGAAAGTAAGACCCTCTCACTTTAATCTACTTAATACAAAACAATATTGGACAGGTGAAGTATTCTAACAATTACTGAAGACTAGAAATGCACGGTCAGACGTTTTTGCATTATACTTTATAATATAAACGTGTTGGATCCTTCATTGCAAAGAACCAGGTACTCCCATCATCGACTTTTCCCTAGGAATGGGTTTTTAGAGACTACAGAATCAAAATTTAACAGGTTGTTTAGCCAAAATTCAGTGCTTGAATTAGTATGAATAGAAAAAATTAAGTCTGAGCAGTAGATATGCTTTATTATATGTCATTATAAGGCAAAGTTTATTTGATTAAATTATTTCATGCTTTTTTTTTTTTTCTTCATCTTTGGGATACAGTATTTGGGAAGTTTTCTGTCTGCATTGGTCAATGAAAGTTTAGAAGGAGTGGTCCCAAGTGAAATCTTACCACCCATAAGGTGATATATTAGCTATCTATTAATTTTGTGATTCTGTACGAATTTACACTATGCCAGAATTCTAGGGAGAAAAGTGAATACTATCTTGCATGGACAACAACCAATTCAGATTATTTTAAATTCCTAAGTAAATGACTCATGTGTCTTTGGACTGCAACGGCCTGTCCTATAACAGATTAGGTAAGACTGTGTTGAACTTTGTCCTTTCTATGAGCCAAAGAATTCAAATACACTCAGAAACAACATTGATTCATATACTAAGTGAACAAAAGAAATAAGTGATTATAATGTGAGCTGTATTTTTCTTGAAGTTAAAAGGAAGTAAAAATGGTATTTGATATTTGTGAGAAAACTACTCAAAAATAATGCAAATGTTAAAGATACTTAAACATATATTATTTAGAAGCAAAGATAGAAAAATGCATTTTCACAAAAACTGTAAGAGAAATATTTCAGGGTACCAAAATTATAATGATTTTGAGGGTCCCTGGGTGAGCTATGGACCTTATTATGGGGATATATGAAAGTGAAGTTCAACTTTTCCAGAGGATTGACTCTTTGACATCTGTCAAAGACCTGTGTGCCCCAATGTGACCTGGGCCACAAGTCTTTTGTGTCTTACATTATTCATTTTCCCTCTCACATTAAGTATTTTTTTTCCTCTTCTGTTAATGACTTTTAAGCTTGAAACTTTAGAAATTCACAATGACAGCTAAATGTTTAATCAAACACTTTCCCTTTTTTTTTTTTTAAAGATTTTGTTTTTTTATTTGACAGACAGAGATCACAAGCAAGCAGAGAGGCAAGCAGAGAGAGGAAGGGAAGCAGGCTCCCCACTGAGCAGAGAGCCCGATGTGGGGCTCGATCCCAGGACCCTGAGATCATGACCTGAGCTGAAGGCAGAGGCTTTAACCCACTGAGCCACCCAGGCGCCCCAAACACTTTGCCTTTAAGACTGCATTTTTTTTTCATCTTTCAAACTTTCCAAAATGAAAGCAGTATTAAAATATGTGTGTATTTTTTATTTCAATAGAAAGTCAATGGAGCAATTTAGAGTTAAGGTCATTTTAGGATATAGAAGTATGATGTCCCCTTTCTCAAAAGTCTTCAATTTTTATATTCTACTAGTTTAATGTAAAGAATACTTGAAAGTTTCTAAAACCATGGGAAACTTTATGGTTTTATTAGTGGAGTTGATATATATATGTTTTTAATTTTAAAATCAATTTTATTAATATATAAATTGTATATAATAAAACATAACCATTTAAGCATATGAATTTTGGCAAGGTTTTACTCCTTATTATATATTGATTTTTACATCCTGGAAACTTATTATTCCTAACTGTTCTAATAAATTTTGTAGAATTTTTGTCATGTGCAGGACAATTTTAATTCACCCTGTCCAATCTGTATACCTGTTATTTTCTGTTTGTGTGTTTATATTGCACTGATAGGACCAATGCAATGTTGAACAGAAGTGGGCATAATTGGCTCCCTTTCAACTTATAAATCTTACCAGGAAAATTTTCATTAAGAATGATGTTAGCTTTTGATCTTGATGAAGTCCCAATAGTCCATCAACAGATGAATGGATAAAGAAGATGCAGTATATATACACAATGGAATACTATGCAGCCATCAAAAGAAATGAAATCTTACCATTTGCGACGACATGGATGGAACTAGAGTGTATTATGCTTAGCGAAATAAGTCAACTGGAGAAAGACAACTATCACATGATCTCCCTGATATGAGGAAGTAGAGATGCAATGGGGGTGGGGGTTAAGGTGGTAGGAAAAGAAAAAATGAAACAAGATGGGATCGGGAGGGAGACAAACCAAAAGAGACTCTTAATGTCATAAAACAAACTGAGGGGGGTGGGGGGGGGAAAGGGGTTGGGAGAGGGTGGTGGGGTTACATTATATGTTTAAATAAAGCTTAAATAATAAAAAAGAATGATGTTAGCTATAGTATTTTTATTGAGGCAATTCTCTTTGTTCCAACTTTGCCGAGTTTTTATCATGAATGGTGTGAAGTTTTTTCAAGTGCTTATTGCTATAACAATTGAGTTAGTCATGTTGAGGTGGACAATCAGGACAACAAGAGACTGAAATATTAGTCAAAACTTTATTCATTTACTGTGACAGTGAAAGGAAGATGTTAAAAGAAGATCTGTCTTTCTTTCTTTTTGTTTTTTTAAAGATTTTATTTATTTATTTGACAGACAGAGATCACAAGTAGGCAGAGAGGCAGGCAGAGAGAGAGAGGGTGAAGCAGGCTCCCTGCTGAGCAGAGAGCCCCCAAGACCCTGGGATCACGACCTGAGCCGAAGGCAGAGGCTTAACCCACTGGGCCACCCAGGCGCCCCAAGCTCTATCTTTCTAGTATTCCATTTTTCCCCATGGAATGGCTGTAGGCAAGGGTCTGATGGATGGAGCACAGAAAAGGGCAACAGTCTCACTGCTAAGGAGAGAGCTGAACCAGAGTTTCTTGCCTTCTTAAGGACCTTGGGCTGAGGGTAGGGAGACTAGGCAGAGGTAAAACATGAAAGGTGGAGAAAAGAACCTCAGCCAAGGCTCGTAAAACAGAGCCCTAGAAATAAGATCTGGGGCTTGGAATGCAGATATACCTGTGAGGAAAGCTGCCTGTCTGCCTGTGGGGATAGAGAGAAAATTTCCTTCAGAAAATTTCAGTGTATGTTTGTGCAGTAAGTGTGAAAGGAGAGCAGCTTTCCCTATGGGGCCTGTCAGGCTAAATCTTGGAATTGCCTATAATTGGGCCCAAAGATCGCACAAAAGATTTTGGTGAGGAGTCAGACTCCTCAATCACAGGTTTTTTTCCTCCCTATTCTCTTGATAAAAACAATGCTTTAAGATTTATCTTTTTTTCCCCTTAATATATGCATTTTGACTTTTAAGTCTCCCCCAGGGCACCACATTGTCTGCAAATCTTATTAGCTATACTTTTTATTTATTAGTTACTAATGAGTTTTTACATTATGCATCTTCATTCTTTTTTCTTTTCTTCTTTTTTTCCCACAGACTTGCTGCATCTTTAAATTTCACATCTTACCTTCAAATAATATGCCACTTCAAATAATAGAGTCCAAGTAAAAACAAAAATGAAAGTAGGAATCTGTGACATATTTTTTCAAAGCACCTACTTTTTTTTTTTTTTTTTTTTTTTTTTTTTCTGAGAGGAGGACACTATTTAGCTGGTATGGTGTCCATGACAATAGGATAAATTAAATGTGGAGGTTCAAAAGTTTTATTATAGTAACTCATGAATATATGAAGGAGATACTCAGGAAGTTACCACATGCCCAACTGAGTTTGGAGCATGCACATTGATATTGGTACCAGTATGAAAGGTTGTATAATTTACTCCAGAAGCACTCAACAGCCTGAGTAATAAGTGGTAAAACATGGGTTGAAATTGAGTAGGACTAATGTGGCAGGGGAAACAGCTCAAGGATTGATAATGACAACCATTAATTGAAATGATGCATCATGGTTCCGAAACTGGATAAGAAAGGACGTTAATTGATGAAGTAGGTGAAGGATTAGGACAGAAGGAAGTTCCATATGCAGTCTAACATTTTATTTTCATTCTAGGATAGGTGTGAAATGAGAAGAACATTTATCAAGAAGAGAAACAGAAACATTAAAGTGGGTGGGGAGAAAGAGCATGAGGAAAGTTTCAGATGTAGCAGAATTTAATAGTGATATAAAATCTCTATTATTGCATTTTTTTTCATATATAAATGTTGGGTTAGAAATCTACTTAGCTCCAGATCCAATTTGTACCATTCTTCACAATACTTTTTATCCTAAAAGGCTAACATGTATGGAATTTTATAATCAGTGGACTTCCTGGAACTCAAGCTTCTTTCTAGATTTGGACATTGGGAGGTACTAGCATGAGGTCAAAAGACAAGAAGAAATTTCAAGGTAATTATTCTTTTTGATCCCTTTTTCCAAGCCACAGCTCCTGCCAGGATATCCTTTCTATCCAGCTTCTGTCAATAGGCTCCAATATTTGTTCCCTTTCTTTATCCCTTTAGAAATGGAGTAGCAGCAGTTTCAGCTACTTCATTATTCCTCATTAGTTTTCCCAAATGCTACTTATACCTTGTAAATCATCTTATTAAATTTACACTGAACTTCCCAGTTTGAGTATGCCATCTGTTTCCAGTGGGACCCAGACTAACACACATGCACACACATATCACAGGAATGACACAATGTGATGTCAAATTTCCTTCTGGTATTGACTTTCTCCCCTAAAAATCATTTTAGACAGAGATGATTGTTTATGGGCTTCAGGGTTACAAATAGTGGGAGTCTTCAGCAAATATGGATCTCATGAGACCACGGGAAAGCTTTAGGATAATGATTCCCCAAATAGGAAGCTTTTATAACATTAAGTAAATAGATCCATGCGTTATTTTGCTAAGGCTGCTATAATGTGATACCACAAACTGGGTAGCTTAAACAACAGAAATTTATCAGTTCACAGGTCTCGAGTCCACAGAGGTCTGAGATCAAGGTGTCACCAGACTGGTTCCTTCTGAGGGCTACGAGGAAGAATTTATTCCAGGCCTCTCCCCTGGTTTATGGTAGTTTGTTGGCAATATTTGTCTTGTAGATGCATTATGCTCAGTCCCTGCCTTTATCTTCACATGGCATTCTCCCTGTCTGTGCATATCCATATCTAAGTTTACCTTTTTTATAAGGAAGACAGTCCTAACCTGCTCCAGTATACCTTTATCTTAACCTGTTATATCTGTAGTAATGGGGGTTAGGACCTCAACGTATGAATTTAAAGAGTGGAACACAATTCAGCCCATAAAAAATACTCAATGAATAAAGTGTCAGGTTACATGCCAAGGGCCTCAGTTGGACCCAGCCTGTGAACCTTAATATACTTATCATAATGACTAATCTATTTTCTGTACTCTTCATAGCCATATATGGAGGTAGATCACAAGTGCCTCATGAGTGAATCCAGAAGCTTACCTTTAAAAGTTTAGGGACAATAAATTGGAGTATTTAAACCTGAGTTAAAGCTCTTTTCTGTTTGATGAGCTCTGTGATCCTTTTCTTTTTCTTTTTTTTTTTTTAAGATTTTATTTATTTATTTATTTATTTATTTAAAGAAAGCATGTGTTGTTGCAAATAGTGGGAGGGCAGGGAGAGAGAATCTCAAGCAGACTCCCCACTGAGCACAGAGACTGATACAGGGCCTGATCTCAGGACCCTGAGATCATGACATGAGCCAAAACCAAGAGTCAGACACTCAACCCACTAAGCCACCCAGATGCCCCTCTCCCTTTCTTTTAAGAGGAGTTGTGGTGAAGAATTGAGTGTATATGATTTCTCTCTCACCCTCCTCCTCTCCAATTTTTCCATTTCACTTTCTATTTCTTTGCATACGTTCTTGGAGATCCTAGGAACATAGCAGAACTTTTTATACGTATTTCGAATCAGAGAGCATACCAGTCATCAAGAAGTCAGACCACAGGAGGCAAAGTTCCCAGGTCTAAGATGTAAACATGTGTGTTTTTTTCCAAAAAGGAAAATTGACCCTCATTATAAGTCATAGCTTATGTAGTATATACGGAAGTATTAAGGGCTTTGAAAGTACAGCATGCTTAATACAAAAATGTGTATTCTGCCATGTATAATAACTAATAGAAAATAAGAGAGTAGAGTGATTAAATACAACTTATTCTAGTTTTCATGCTAAAAATAATATATCCTGAATGCCATAGATGGTAGTAGGTGGAAAGGAATGTCAAGAGATGCAAAGAAAAATATATAATGTAAAATGTGATATTTTTAGCACTTAATCAGTCCTATTGTTTTTGAAAATTTCTTGCACTCATCATATGAAGGAGGCATGAGTGATAAGAAGAAAGGATATCTCAAGCTTGAAGAAAGAACAGAACATAAGAATTAAGTCTGAGGTGCAAACCCATGAAATAAGATTCAGAATAGGCATAAAATAATTGCAACTAAAATACATCCTAAAGAATGAAGATGCAATAATAAAAGCAATTTTAATTTGTGGCTCTATTTGAAGCTTCAATACACATTAAATCTCCTAGCACTAGAGTAAAAAATGATGGTAGGAAAGTACAAAGAAAGAGATTCTTAAAAGTGTAGGTTTAGCTACTAAGGATATGGTATGCGGACCCATGAATAGGAGCTTTCATGAGTTTCACACACCTGTTGTGTATGTGTGGAGTAAGTGTGTATTCATATAAAATGTATTTTTTAAGTTCTAATCTAATTGTGTCTTGCAGGATTGATAAGGAAATAAGAGGAATAAAATATAATTTAGAACATATAGTTGACTATAGTAAGGGATTAGAAATAGAGGTCAATTTCTTTTTTTTTTAAGATTATATTTATTTATTTGACAGACAGAGATCACAAGTAGGCAGAGAGGCAGGCAGAGAGAGGCAGGGAGAAGCAGGCTCCCTGCTGAGCAGAGAGCATGATGCAGGGCTGAATCCCAGGACCCTGAGATCATGACCTGAGCCAAAGGCAGAGGCTTAACCCACTGAGCCACCCAGGAATCCCTAGAAGTCAATTTCTGATATTGGTTTCATTAGTAATAGACTTTCATTTTGATTATACAAGTTTCTCCTTTATAATTAAAAGTTTGAAAAACATAAAATCACATCAAATAAATGAAAACAGGATGAAGGAGAAGCTTGTTCCCAAGACATCCTTAAATCTCGGAAAAGACAATGTGACTGTTGTGTTTCTGTTGTTGCTCTGTGTGTGTGTGTGTGTGTGTGTGTGTGTTGTGTAAACCAGCTGTATATATTATCAGGGGAGAAAGGTGAGGTTGAGCAGAGGCCTTGAGAGGATAAGTGATATGAGAGCATTTTATTTTTATTGTCGGGAATTTTTTTTTCTCTGGGATGGAACTTAAAAAATAGAACCTGTCCCCTCAGGAAATTTCTCTTTAGGGATGTTTTGGAGGAAATCTGTATTTTAAGGATATATTTTTTTCCATGATTGGCTAAAGAAATGCAGAAGTCTCCAGAAGAAAGTGAAAGGCAGTGGAACTTCACTGGTCAACTGAAGCTCCATTTGATCAGGTTGTTTCCTTTTATTATGATTACAACCCATATAAATTGAAAACCCAGTTTTGGTCAACATTGCATATAGACAATATTGATAGTGCTAAAAAGTACTCTTTATTTTTTTTTCTTTTTAAAGTTTTTATTCAATTCCAAGTTTTATCCAATTAGCATACAGTGTACTATTAGTTTCAGGTGTAGAGTATAGTGATTCATCACTTTCATACGATGTCCAGTGCTCATCACAAGTACCCTCCTTAATACCATCACCTATTTAACCCATAGCCCCACCCACTTCCCCCCAGTACCCCCAGATTGTGCTCTATAGTTAAGACTCTGTTTTCTGGTTTGACTCTCTCTCTCTCTCTCTTTTTTTTTTTTTTCTCTTTTTCCACCTATGTCCATCTGTTTTGCATCTTAAATTCAGCTTCTGCTCAACAAAGGAAACAATCAATTAAAATTAAATGGCAACTTAGAAAGGGAGAAGGTATTTACAAATGGCATATCTGATAAAGAGATGGTATCCAAAATACATAAAACTGAGCACTCATAAAGCAAATAGTCCAGTTAAAAAATGGACAGAAATCAAGAGTAGACATTTTTCCAAAGAAGACATCAAATGGCTAACAGACATATGAAAAGGTGCTCAACATCACTCATCATTTTAGGGACATACAAATCAAAACAATAATGAGATATCATCTCACACCAATCAAAATGGCTAAACTTAACACAAGAAACAACAGGTGTTGGTTAAGATGCAGAAAAAGGGGAACCCTCTTTACACTGTTGGTGGGAATGCAAACTGGTGGAGACACTCTGGAAAACAGTATGGAGTTTCCTCAAAAAGTTAGAAATAGAACTACCCTACAATCCAGCAAATGCACTACTAGGTATTTATCGAAAGGATACAAAAATACTGATTCAAAGAGATAAATGCACCCTGATGTTTATAGCAGGTTTATCAACAATAGCTTAATTATGGAAAAAGTAATCTTTAAAAGGAATTCCAAACTCATATCTCTACAAAAACATCGAAGAAATCTAATTAATTATTAACTCATACATTTTTACAACTCCTTTTCTTTCTTTGTCCTAAATTACACAGTTCTGCAAAATATCTTACTCTTCAAGTCCCCAATATTTTCCTCTTTCTCACCCCAATCTTTGTAGCATTTCTCCTGCCTCCATTCCCTTCTATCCTACTCCTTTGGATCTCTCAGCTTCCTTGAATACATTAACTTCTCTGCTTTCTCTTATTAATTTTTTTCTGCTTTCCCCATACCAAATTTTTTCACAGAAATTGAGTCTTGAAAGATTTCCTTACTCCAGATTCTTTTGTCCTGTATCACTGTGCTAATCCCTCTTCCACCTTACAAAAATCAAAGGGAAAACAAGCAAACAAACACCTAATTTCTAAACTATCACCCATATGACTCAGATAAAGATCACACATTTTAAGAATTACTTCCTTTGGTATGGGTCAATGTCATACTAATGATTGTATAGTTAAGACAGGAAGCACTTTAGATATTTCAGAAAGGAAGGTTTTTTGGGGGGGCAGGGTGTGTGTGTAGCCTTTTTATCTATCTATCATCTATTTATCAATTTGTTATCTATTTATTTGGTAATGGGACTTAAGAACCTGTAAAACTATTAGGAGTGCTAGAGGAAAAAGCACTAAGTAGGTCATCACAAGCTTTCAGTTCTTGCTTTTAGATATCCAAGAAATAGGATCTTACAATGATTAAAAATGTCCATGTTCTATAATCCCTGCTCTCTTCTGCATAGAAGAGAAGCACGTTATTTGTAGAGAATGAACCAGAGACTGAGGGCTCTTCTATTTAGGGAAGCCGACTTTCTAGCTTCCTCTGTTGAAGAAGAAAACATGGCCTCTGTGTACTTTCTGCTACCTATTTCTCTTGGGGATGTCTATCATTAATGGAATCTAGCTCAGATCCTTACAAGCAAGAATCCTAGGAAATGTATTTCCAGGATTCCAGTGTCCGTATTATAAAGTGTAGAAGATATAAGTTGTGAAGCATCATTAACACTCTGGTAGAACTCACGATGTAGTCACTTCCTACTTTGTCTTCTTTCTTAAAAAAAAAACAAAAAAACTTTTTTTTTCCCCCCAGTTAAATAGCCAAAGAGAAGAAATGATCACAAACTACCCCTTAAGTCTAGGGATAAGTGGCAGATATTTTAGACTTGCTTAATTTCATAAAATTTACTTCTCATATCTTGATGAGCATTGAGTAATATATGGAAGTGTTGAATCATTAGATTGTACATCTGAAACTAAAGTAACACTGTCTGTTAACTATTCTAAATTAAAAAAACAAAACAAAACAAAACAAAAAACTTCCCATGGCTACTTTCTCAAGAAACTACAGAATGAAGATCTCATCAAAGAGAGAATAAGCAAAGATGTGGAATCCAGGAAATCCAGGAAAGAAGATATCTATCTATTACAGAACTGAAAAGAAGAGAATTTTTAGGACAGTGGTAAAAGGATATCTCAAGTAATATCTATATATCAGTGTCTCAGAGAACCGGTCCATATTAAAGCTGGAGGAAGATAAAGTCCAGAAATGTTGTTTTCAAGAAAACCCCAGCCCCTGATAAATCAATGAAGCATTAGACGATATAGCAAGGTGTTTTAGAGTACTTTTGTTGTTGTTGTTCATTTAGGGAAAATGAATAATGGATAAGCATCTAAATGAGGCAAAAATGAGGGATGAAAAGTGGGAGATGTACAGGAAGGAAATGTAATCATAGAATGACATGTCTCTCAGTTGTGAATAATACTATGAATTATTATGCATTTATAATAATGAAAATATATAACACAAATTTAGCCCCAGACTTTGATATAAATACATTTGGAGAAGGCCTAACAGATGACTAATGTGGATAGAGTTGATGAGAGTGCCAAATCATCATTTTATGTGTTAGGAAGTCAGTAGGCAAAGTGTGCAATTAAAAAGTCAATACATCGTATTATAAGTATGTGATTTATAAACATAGTGTCAAATAGTTCCTCAAATAATTAGAAATGTGTTTTTCTCTGTGAGTCAGGATAGGGAGTTGGAGAGTAATAGCTGAGCACTGCTGATTTTTGTGTCTTTATATTATTTATAGTACAATGAATCTAAACAATAAAAATATATTTTTAAATCAAGGGAAACAAGATAAACATAATTTTTAAAGTTGTCTAGTATTTTATCATAAGTTAAAAATAACATTTAGATCTTGTGACCAAATAAAGAATTAAAAATAAATTATATCAAAGGTAAAATCTTGTCTTAAATCAGACAGTGGGGAGAAAGATAAAGAATGTGAAAGAATAAAGACCAGGTTGCATTTGTGCAAATGAATGTGATACCACTAGCACTTACTTTTGACAGCACATATGCAGCCAAAAATACATGCATACATCTAAAGATGCTCAGTATTTCCACCACCATATGCATATGTAACATATTCACATCAAAGTTAATTGATGTGTTAGCATTCTAAAAATAAGTACCAGATTTTACAAAATTCATCTACCTTATGTATTTCCTACTTCTAGGCTTCAAGGCCTGATTGTGCCATTTATCCCTTTAATCAATCCCTGCTCGGAGGAATATGCCGTTTGTTTTAGCAATTAACCGCGTAAATAGATTAAACAACATTCACTCAGAACTTCTCAGCTTTATGCACAGACCTTCTCATAGAACAATGTTCCTCAGAATTTATTCTTCAGAAAATATAATACCACAAGTGCTCTTAACTTTTTTTAAAGATTTTATTTATTTATTTGACATAGAGAGAGAGAGAGATTACAGTAGGCAGAGAGGCAGGCAGGGAGAAAGGGAAGCAGGCTCCTCGCTGAGCCAAGAAACCCACAATCTGGGGCTGGATCCCAGGACCATGAGATCATGACCCGAGCTGAAGGCCAAGGCTTAACCCACTGAGCCACCCAGGCATCCTCACAAGTGCTCATTAAAAAAAGAGTAGTCTTGGGATGCCTGGGTGGCTCAGTTGGTTAAGCAGCTGCCTTCGGCTCAGGTCATGATCCCAGCCTCCTGGGATGGAGTCCCGCATCAGGCTCTTTGCTCAGCAGGGAGCCTGCTTATCCCTCTGCCTCTGCCTGCCACTCTGTCTGCCTGTGCTCACTCTCTCTGACAAATAAATAAATAAAATCTTAAAAAAAAAAAAAAAAAGAGTAGTCTTAAGAAAAATAATTTGCAGAAACAACACACAAGACACTTTCATCTTTGAATACTGACCACAAGGGCTTTAATGTACCCTTCAGTCTGACTAAATTTAAGGCAGGTTTCTTCCTGAGTATAGGCCTCTCACCTCCCTTTTCTAAGAGTGTTTACTGTAGAAAACATACAATTGTCAGTCTTTCTTTGCTCCTTTGAGATTTAAATCTCTGTCTCTTTCTAGTTTTACAACCCCAACCCGGTAATGTCTTTCTTAAACATCTGGGAGTCATCCCGAGGAAATAAAATCACCAAGAAATGTAGAGTCCTTACTTCCAAGTTTCGGTGGCGGATAAGGGTCTAACTTGGATAAGTACTATTAGCAAACACAGATGGCCCAATCACATAGCCCAGTTTCCCACCATGAAGTCATCTGATCATTTTCCACTGCTCGCTTCGGTGCTCAAAACTCTGACCTTTTATTTTAAGTTGAGTTCAGTCTCTTTCTCCAGTTCCAAGTCTTAAATAAAGTCCCCTTGCCTGTTTCACTCCATCAGGGGACAATATTTAAGGAGTAATATTTAAAAGTATATTACATATGAAATGTTTTGAGAGATAGTGCAGAAGGAAACCTAGTTGAAGTTCTTCAATTTGAGGTTCCCAGTTTGTGTCACAATGCAAACTTTCATTATATGCCAATGTACATTCCACTAAAGCAGAAATCCTCAAAGTGTGGTCCAAATACCAGCAACACCAGCATCTCCTAGGAACATCTTAGAAATATAATTTTCAGCCACCCCCAACCCTGAGCTTTTGAATCAGAAACTCTGGGGATGGGACCCAGCCACCTGTGAGGCAACAAATCTGTCAGGTGATTCTGATGTGTAAATGTCAAACTGATACTCTTTGTGAGGAGAGGGTTAGATATTTTTTTTTTAATTTTATTCAAATTTTAGTTAGCATACAGTAAAATTTTAGTTTCAGGTCTATAGTAGAGTGATTCAACACTTCCATCCCTGTGCTCATCACAGCGAGTACATGCCTTAATCCTCATCAACTATTTAACCCGGCCCCCCACCCACCAAACCATTACTCCTCATTACACCTACACTGAGAAATTCAATCCTAGGGAACAGCACTAGAGAAACAAAAACCAGCTGAGAAAGTGCGTTCCTTTATTAATTTATCTACTGCATTTTAATAGTTGAAATTAATACTCAATTTTTTTGTCCTAATATTTGAATGAAACAGCAACCAGATGTATTTACTTTATGTCAGAAGGTTTAGTCTGGGTTTCTCTCTATCTGTCCTCTTTATCATGCACACTTGTATCCTGCTCCACACAGTATATAAGTATGTTTTTATACTATCACTATTTTAAAACCAATATGAGGGGCACCTGGGTGGCTCAGTGGGTTAAAGCCTCTGCCTTCGGCTCAGGTCATGATCTCAGGGTCCTGGGATCGAGCCCCGCATCAGGCTCTCTGCTCAGCGGGGAGCCTGCTTCCTCCTCTCTCTCTCTGCCTGCCTCTCTGCCAGCTTGTGATCTCTCTCTCTGTCAAATTAATAAGTAAAATATTTAAAAAAATATGAAAATTTTATGATCAAAATCTGGAGCAGGATGCCGAAGTGGCTCTGTCAGTGAAGACTGGGACTCTTGATTTCGCTCAGGTCAGGATATCAGGGTCCTGGGATCCAGCCCAGTATCTGCCTCTCTACTCAGCAGGGAGCCTCCTGGGGATTCTCTCTCCCTCTGCCCTTCCCCCTGCTCTCTCTCTGTCTCTCTAAAATAGATAAATAAATCTAAAAAAAAAAAAAGAGAGAGAGAGAGAATCTGGAGCTTATTTGCACTCACTGTTGTCAGTGCTGGGAAATCTTTCTCTCGTAATCTTTTCCGATTTCTTATGAAAATGCAAAGCATTCCTCCAGCATACACTGCGTTCTCTCTTCTTTAAACTCCCATAAAGGATTCTCTTTAAAACCACATACTTTACATTTCTAGGTTAGCTTGGATCATTGCTTATCTTTGTATATCCCTTTCAGTTTCAATTTAATCAGGTTTTATGAATTCTGAATTATCTGTGTTTTGCAATCCCTTTCATTTACCACCGATCACTGAAGACTCATGGAATTTGCCCTGTTTTGTTTTGGTTTGGTTTGTTTTTCAGGAATACTAAAGATACTCATGTTCTTAAGTTGCGCTCATATTGCTAACTGCTTTTTCTAAACCAAAAAGTATTTCTTGTGGTTGATGCATTTCTTTCCAAATGCAAACATAAATTTTCTACATGTTATGTTCAGAAGTAGCATGGAATCTGTAGGGAAGCAGAACCCTAAGTTAGAGGTGGTATCCCTTAAAGAAGGCTTCATTTTACTTATTTTTATTTTGTGTTGGCTATGGAGAAATGGCACTAACTACTTGTCTGACACAAGGCTGATCTTCTGCTTCCCTTACAAACAAGATCCCTTCCCCATACACATTTTTTTAAAGATTTTTTTATTTATTTGACAGAGAAAGATCACAAGTAGGCAGAGAGGCAGGCAGAGAGAGAGGAGGAAGCAGGCTCCCTGCTGAGCAGAGAGCCGGATGTGGGGCTGGATCCCAGGACCCTGAGATCATGACCTGGGCCGAAGGCAGAGGCTTAACCCACTGAGCCACCCAGGCACCCCCAGACTTAATATTCTTAACGTTGGCACTGGAAAAGTGAGGAATGAGGAAGTGGGACGCTATAGTGCTTACATACCGAGGCACATAATGATCACAGTCATGAAGAGAGATAAAGTCCACCTTTTATAATGACATTTGTGAATTTTTACATGTGCATACTAAACTAGAGTGATTTTTTTTTAAGATTTTATTTATTTATTTGTCAGAGAGAGAGCAGGAGTGAGCACAGGCAGACAGAGTGGCAGGAAGAGGCAGAGGGAGAAGCAGGCTCCCTGCTGAGCAAGGAGCCCAAAGTGGGACTTGATCCCAGGACTCTGGGATCATGACCTGACCCGAAGGCAGCTGCTTAACAAACTGAGTCACCCAGGCATCCTGACATTTGTGAATTTTTATATGTGCATACTAAACTAGAGCTATTCTTCCAGGTATGTGTCATCAGTATTCAAAGACATGGGTGTATTTCCTTGTATTTGCATTAATTTGGCACTTTATTTGCATTGTCTCATCATATATCTGCTGGAATCCACAGACTTTTCAGCTAGTTTTGTTAGAGCATTTTCTTTTGTCAATTTGTCACTACATTACAGGTGAAACCATAACAACAACAACAAAAAACCAGAACCACTATATAAAATTTGAATATTTTTACCGCATTGGAAAAGATTATCAGCTGAAAAAGGATACTCATTCCCATTTTCCCAGAAAAGATAAATGAGAAGAAATGAATGTCAACTACTCATGGTTTTGAGTTTTGTTGTTGTTTTGTTTTATTTTGTTTTTTGTTTTTTAGGGTTGTTTTATTTTTGTTTGTTTTTTCCTGGATTCTTTTTCTAGAAAAAAATGTAGTAAACGAGTGAGCCATTTATCAGAGATTGCTTTGGGAAAATTTTGTTCCGAGGTAGGGAAGTGTCTCTAAGAGAAAATTAGAATTTCTGCTGGACATGGACTCTGCCTACAGGAAAATCTTTGAATTTAGAAGCTGAAGATGCTATTTGTAAACATTAAACTGGCTCATATTTTGTCAAATATATCTTCTCTGCTTTTTTATTTCCTTTGTGTTTTGAAGTGTGCCGTGCACCAATTTTAAAACTATTGGGGACCCCAGTTAGGTTAATAAGTAGGTAGAATCAAGTATGTTGATGTCCCTGAGACAGCGACTGGCAATGACTGTGCTGACAAACACTTCTGTGTCCTCTCTAAATTCTCTGTAATACCATTCACTGTTCTATTAGTCACAGAACTGCATGGAGGAAAAACCCTCTCAGTTTTTAATTGCGCTTGTTTACTGTAAATTACTCTTGTGAAAATATTCCCATGTATTTGCCTGTGCAACTGTGCATGTAATTGCATTTTGGCAAGAGTGCAGAAATACATCCTTTTTGAAAATGAAGTCTAAGGGGTGCTTTTACAGAAGATGACATTTTCAGCTTAACTTTTAGTTGAAATTTCTTTTGTACACATAAAACTGACAAGTTGACAGTCTTGTCATCTGAACTTCTCCAGCTACAAGATCGGTACAAAACAGATGCTTCCAGATTTTTTCTGACATTGAACTCTTTCGGACATTCCCTATTTAAGGCTAAAGAGAGATCTCTTGTAAACCCCTCACATCCAGCTGTAGGCATGCTCACGTATTTCTCAAAGCCCATCAGCTGTGTCATATGCAAATATATTCCAAAAGATGCTGCTGCTGCTGTTGTAACAGGGAGATGAATTGGAAGTTTTGCTGGAATAATGGTAGAAAGCTGAGCTGAAGGATTGCTGTCTGTATCTACTTATCCACAGTCTATCAAAAGGTGGCAACCCAAGCGATCAGCTCACTCATGAGCAGATGACAGCTGTCTAGAGTTTCTAGCCATCATTACTAAAAGGAATATTTCCAAAGTAAAAAAAGTAAGTTTGATAAATATATACTCACCACAATAGTACAGAAAAATTATCATTTTATAATTATGGTACTATAAATACGCCATACAATTTATTTCTCAGAATAAGAAGTACTTTTTATGGGGCACCTGGATGGCTCTGGGTTAAGCCTCTGCTTTAGGTTCAGGTCATGATCCCAGGGTCCTGGGATCAAGCCCCACATCCAGCTCTCTGCTCAGCAGGGAGCCTGCTTCCCCCTCTCTCACCGCCTGCCTCTCTGCCTACTTGTGATCTCTCTCTCTCTCTCTGTCAAATAAACAAATGAAACCTTAAAAAAAAAAAAAAAGAGTAAGAAGTAGTTTTTATGTGTGTTGTGGAGCTTCAAATGGTCTTTTTTTTTTTTTTTTTTTTTTTGGTAGAGATCACGAGGGATTTTGCAAGTTTAGGCCAATAATTTGGCAGTGATAAATGAAATACTAGTGAAAAGAGAAAAATGGGAAAATTCATGGTGTTTTTCCTTTTGGGCCTTAACCTTAATTCTGCTTTTGACATTGTTGACCTTTCTTTCTAAAATCTAATCCCAAATTACCTTGCCAGATTTTTCTGCTACAACATTCTGATATTGCCAAATATATTGTAACTATAGCCTTATTCTAGATGTCTATTTATCTCCTGTGGCTTTATTTCTTCTCTTCCGTCATTGTAGAAGTCCTACTCTTTGTAAGGAAGTGGACCATCTCTGTCCCAGAGAACTCCTGTTGGAGGATTTTTGCTCCATTCTCTGATTCCATTCGTACTTGACAGAGTAGCCATCCACACTTCTTAGTGGATTGTTTTATAATGGGCTTACTGACAGTGAGATTATTATTACAGTTGTTATTATTATATATATAACTATTAGCTAACTATTAGAAGGAATTCTCCTATCTAATTAAAACTCATGGTCACCAATTATCACTATCAAAGAGGGATTAAAACAAAGACTATACATGCTGATGGTGAAGAAAACAAAAAACAAAAACAAAAACAAGGCAGTGGGGGGAAAGATAGATGACTACTGGTTTACCATCTAGAATACTGGCAACACGGGTGAGTTTAAGGGTTTCTGGCAACTAGGACAGTAGGTATAAAATGAGAGGCTCTGTTTCAGAATCCAAAAGAGATATTATTCAAATGCACATTTTTTCCTTCTTGAAAATATATTTGAATATTGAGAAAAAGAACATTGGAGGTGGGAGGAATAAATGTGTATATCTTGGAAAATATCCCCAGATGATTTAGAAATACCTTTTATATATTTCATCCCACAGGTTGAGAAACAATAACATAAGGGTATTATGTAAGAGCCACGGATAGAGGAGATACAAGATTCATTTACCCCCAAGACTATAAACATGATAATGGCAGCGGTTTTGCATAAACTAACCTTTGTAATTCCTGCGCTTACTACAGTGCATGTCAGATAGTACTTGCATAATAAATGTGTTGTTTAAAAGAAACAAAACAACTCTTGTTTCACAATAAACGAAGGTTGGCAAACTCTTCCTCAACATGTTTTGCAGTTAGATATATTTGAGAAATGTTGAAATAAACGAAGGTTGGCAAACTCTTCCTCAACATTTTCCCAGAAATGTAAATATTTTTTGCAAGTTTTCAAGAGAATCCATGTGTTTTCCATATTTATCTAACCAAAGTATCCTATCCCTGCATTTATCCAACAGCTCTAATGGAGCTCTGATTTCATGGAATAAACTATTAGGAACACTGAATTAATTATTGGGAATTAAAAACACAGATTGGTGGTTTAAAAATAGTCATGCAGTAGGTCATCTTTGCTATGCTTTAATATTATTTCTCTGAAATTTTACCTTTATTATTTACCATTCTATGTTTAAAAATATAGTTCACCTCTTTTAAAAAATAAAACTGAATATAGGATTTTCTGATTATTCTTTGGTTAATGAATATCCAACCATCTTTATCCAACCATCACTGTAGAAATGAAGATGTTCTTTTTTTTTTTTTTAAAGATTTTATTTATTTATTTGACAGAGAGAGATCACAAGTAGGCAGAGAGGCAGGCAGAGAGAGAGGGGAGGAAGCAGGCTCCCTGCTGAGCAGAGAGCCCGATGCGGGACTCGATCCCAGGACCCTGAGATCATGACCCGAGCCGAAAGCAGCGGCTTAACCCACTGAGCCACCCAGGCACCGGAAATGAAGATGTTCTATACCCGATTTAGTTTTACATTCTGAAAACACAAGGCAATTCAATGAGTTAGCTCTGGCAACTAGAACATAAATCTCACCTTACCAACAGTGGGTCTTCATATATTCTACTTGATAGCACATTTATATCTCTCCTTTGAGCTTATATTTCAAAATTCTCTTCTGAAGAGGATCATTGACATGAGGCTAGTAACTTTGACACTTTGTTTCATGTAAGCCTAACTTTAAAAACATTAAAAATTATGAGATATTCCTGCCAATTAGCCTAAGTATAATACTGCTTCCAGTATCCAGAATACTGCTTCCAGTTCTGCTTTCAGATTGAATCATTCACTCCATTAAATTACTAAAAAAGATGCCATTTCATCTGCAAAGAGGAGAAAAAACAGTGATAGAGATTTTAATATCTTGTCAGAAATTTTAATAATTTTCTATAGAAATGAACCATTGTTTTGTACTCTTAGAAACCTTTTATTTAAAAAATTAGATAAAAAATCATATCCACAATAAATTACCTCTGAATGACATATACACTTTATTTGACCTTATATATATCGAAAATCATTATGAATTCACAGATGTTTAATGAAAAAGATTAAATACAGAAAAGTAAAGAGAATAGTATAGCAAAACCTCTTGTACTGTTCACTTCACCAATACCAGTTACAATCAACTCAAATATTATATACCTTCTCACTACTGAATTATTTTGAAGAAAATCCCAAGCATGATATTATTTCTTCCATAAATATATATTTTTAAAGATCTTATTTATTTATTTATTGGACACAAAGAGAGGGGCAGCAAGAGAGGGAATACAAGAAGAGGGTGTGGGAGAGGGAGAAGCAGGCTTCCCACTGAGCAGGGAGCTCGATGTGGGGCTAGATCCCAGGACCCTGGGATTATGAACTGAGCTGAAGGCAGATGCCCAATGATTGAGCCACCCAGGGACCTTGACCCTTCCATAAATATTTTAGTAAATTATATAGTTTTACACAATGTATGTGCTGTAATAATGCAATCATTATATTATCCCAATTTTATTATTTTTGTTTTTATTTCAATTTTAATGACATCCCCTCACCCCCCAATGATTCTAGTTTCCTAAAGTGGCTCCTCTCTAGTTTCTGCCAGGATATGCTTTTTCTTATCAGAATGGCATTTCTACATTGTCCTTGCCTTTTTAAATTAAGTCATGTTATTATTACATTTAGCAGAAATTCCTCTAAGCTTCTGGGAAATGGAAAATAGTTACCATCCTTGCTGGAAGTCTGGCCTAAGGGATGTATAGGAACCTCCACTTACACTTTTTGGTTCAAAATTCAGATCCTAGTACTTAGAAATGATTCAATTTCCATTATTCATTATAGTTTTGAAGATTGTTTGAAATAAATCAATAAATAAGTTTAAAAAACCTCTGAATTCTCTTTGGAGGTAGATATTACATCAAGGTTTTAATCTGGTAGTTGACTATTTTCTCTGCCCTTTCTAGTATATATTTCAAGGTAACCACATAACCATGAATGATAAAGAAAAGCTCTTCTTTACAAATAAATGCCATCTAATAAATACACAGCAAAAGACTTTTTTAAAGTTCACCACTACTGTTCTTACTAAATAATGTATTCAAGCTAACACCATTCTATTAAAAATTGATTAGGAATTGAATATTTACAATGGCCAAACTGTCATCAGGGGTAATATAAAGCTTTGTAATGGAGGAATTAGACTATAACCACTTGAACACCCAAATTAATTTTTTTCCAACTGATAGATAAATAAGACATATGTGTATACTAATGGGATAATTTGTAATGCACAGCTTTATCATTAATGTATTCTTGCCTAACTTTTAAATCTGAATTTAGTCTTGTCCATAGATCTAAATTTTTCATTGTAAAGGACAGCCACTCTGGAAAACAGTATGGAGGTTCCTTAAGACATTAAAAAAAAAAAAAAAAAAAATCACCTTACGACCCAGCAATTGTATTATTGTACTACTAGGTATTTACTCTAAAGGAAAGAAGGGGCACATGAACCCCAATATTCATAACAGTAATGTCCACAATAGCCAAATTGTGAAAGGAGCCGAGATGTCCTTCAACAGATGAATGGATAAAGATGTAGTTCGCATATCCCATAGAATATTGCTCAGTCATCAGAAAAGATGAATATCTATCATTTGCATCATCATGGATAGAACTGTAGGGGATTACACTAAGTGAAATAAGTGGAGCAGAGAAAGACAATTATCACATGATTTCAAGCATATGTAGAACATAAGGAATAGTGCCGAAGACCATAGGGGAAGGGAAGGAAGTCTGAATGGGAAGAAATCAGAAAGGGAGATAAACCATGAGAGACTGGACTCTGGGAAGCAAACTGAGGGTTACAGAATGGAGGAGGGTGTGGGGATGGGGTAACTGAGTGATGGGTAATAAGAAGGGCACATGTTGTGATGAGCATTGTGATGAGCATTGGGTATTATACACAACTAGTGAATCACTGATCATCACTACATCAAAAACTAATGATGTACTATATATGTAAGCTAACTGAACATGATAATAAAAAGTAAGAGAAGTGTGAAAGATAGAGGGATACATAAAAGACACTAATAGGACTTATTAGATACATCCAAAAAGGAAATGGACTGTTTTCTCTGAACAAACTCATGACATAAAACATAAAGGGATGAGAATGGTGTTTTAGTTTAAAAGAGATTTAAAAGATAGTATTCAACAAGTGGAAGGACATTTCAGGGACAGCTGAGAAAATTTCAATATGAACTGAATATAGATATTAAGGGACTGTTGTAATTTGGGTATATGATAATGATACAGCAGTTATGGGGGGGAAGTGCTAATATATTTGTTGTACATACCAAAGTAACAATGAAATTACATATATACTTTAGAATCCTTCATAAAAAACATAGAGCAAAAATGATGGAATTTACAACAACATGATGGACATGGATGGCATTATGCTAAATAGAACAAGTCAGACAGAAAAAGATAAATGCCATATAATTTCACTTAATAGGTGGAATCTAAGCAAACAGAAAACAAACAAACACACTCATAGATACAGAGAACAGATTGGTGGTACCCAGAGGTTGGGGGAGAGTGAAATAAATAAGGGGTCAAAAGATAGACTTCCAGTTATAAAATAGCAAAGTCCAAGGAATGTAATGTACAGCATTGTGACTATGCAGAACACTGTACTGCATAGATGAAAGTTGTTAAGAGAGAAAATTTTAGAAGTTCTCATCACAAGAAAAAGGATTGTAACTGTGTATGTTATGGATGTTAACTAGATTTATTGTGGTAATAATTTCACAATATATTCAAATACCAAATCATTATTTTGTGCACTGAAACTAGTAAATATCATGTCAAAAATCTGAAAAATAAATATTATGTGTAATATATGTCTCATGTTTTTACATGGCAAAATTATAATTTCTAAATCTTGCTGCTATTATATAGGAGTTTATTTTCATTTTTTTCCTCTAATTTTAGGTAAGCTTGAAATTTTCTTAATAAATAGTTTAAAAACAGGAGCTCTTTTAAATTCCCCTCTTCCTTTAAGACAATGGCTCTCAATCATGTCTGCATATTAGATATCCTGGGAAACTTTAGAACTAGCTGTACACAAGTTTCATCTGAGATCAAATAAATCATAGTAATGGAGCATGGTGCTTGGATTTTTTTCAAAATCCTCAGATGATTCTAATGTGTATCAAGGGTAGAGAATGACAGCTCTAGGATATGAAAATGGAAATTTCTTAATAGAGTATAGGAAAGAGTAGGTTGGGAGATCACTTAGATATTCATTTTTTGCTTGCTCCTCCTAAAATAGGCAGATAGCCAAGAACCACAAAAAATTATTCCAGATGCCATGTACACATCAGCCTCCATTTGCTATGGGATGTGTTGGTGGGGGAGGGAGAATGCACAAAGAGTGGAAGCTGGTATTCTTCTACAGTCTCATGGTTCAGGAAAGGCTGCAAACTCTCAAGTGGAACCAGAATTTCACTTCCTGATCATTCTATCCAAGGCCCACACTGCTGGATATCCAAATTAATTAACTCTAACCAATCTGTTTCATTTCTCTGAGAATGTAAATTCAACTAGAATTCAATTAGATTTCAACCATTGTAATGGTCAAGTGTTTGTGGAATCACAACTGTGTGATTACAGCAACAAAGTTTAGTAGGGGAGTTGAACGTATAGATAATTTTCAAGAAACGTGTGATAAGTGTGGGAATGAGAGGTCATTCAGGACAATAGGGCCCTCTGTCAATTCCAAGCATAAAGTGATTTGATAGAGGTTTCACACCATTGGAAGGAAGAGGTGAGGGTCAAGTCACTTGCCATTAATAGTTTGAGCTCATAGTGTGAAAAACAATTTAGTCTGTCAGAAACTTCAACTTCCACATTCTATATTTATGGTTCTCATCTAGGCTTCACATTAAAATCATCTCCAAGACTCAAGTGGGTAATTCTCAAGGGATGTCTTTGGATGGCTCCCACTATTTCAGGTTGCAGTACCAATGCGTATACTACTCAGGAAACACACCTGAAATACAGAAATCTCACATCTGTTCTGCAAATGCTCTGGAGAATCGTGGGCTTCGTTTCTATTTCAGTTTCTAAATATCAAGTGAGTTCCTCTCACAGACTAGCTTTAACTCGGAACATTGAAGAGGATTCTGGGTATTGTAGTCCTTGCCTCCTTTATAGTCTACCAGGGAATTTAAAAAGGGATAATGGTATTATCAAAGTAACAACAGATAATCCAGTGCATAGTGCTAAAAGATTGATATTATGGGTGTTACAGGAGCATGAAAATAAATGGCCAGGTAAATTTAAGATTCACTGATATCACACCAGAAACCAATCTAGAAAGAAAAGCAAATAAAAAAGTTGGAGATGATTAAGGTAGGAAAATGACATGGATGAAGTAGAAGAAATACTGGTCTGTAAAAACAGCATTTTTGGGGGGGCACCTGGGTGGCTCAGTGGGTAAAAGCCTCTGCCTTTGGCTCAGGTCATGATCCCAGGGTCCTGGGATCGAGCCCTGCATGGGGTTCTCAGCTCAGTGGGAAGCCTGCTTCCTCCTCTCTCTCTGCCTGCCTCTCTGCCTACTTGTGATCTCTGTCAAATAAATAAATAAAATCTTAAAAAAAAAAAACAACACAGCATTTCTTTCATTTTTATTTTTAGTATGTTATAAATATATAATTTTCATATGGCAAAACTCCCATATCTAAAGTTTAATTTTGGTAATTTTATAGACATAACCATTGCCCAGTTCAACATAACAAATATTTCCATTACCCAACAGTTGCCCCATTTCCCCTTTAAGTCAATCAACTCTTCCAGAGGCAACGGTCCTTCTAGTTTTTATTATAGATAAATTTCGCTTAGTCTTTGAATTTTTATAAATGATATCAAATATATGTAATCTTTGTATGTGATTTTACTCAACATTCTGCTTTCATGTTTTTGTGTATAGTTGAATTTATCTTTTATTCTGTGCCATTATTCCATGGAATAATGGAATGGTATTCCATGGAATAATGGAATGGTATTCCATTCCATGCCAAAAACATTTTTACTGTGCTTAAAGCTTCTATTTTATTTATTTTTTTTAAGATTATATTTATTTGACAGACAGAGATCACAAGTAGGCAGAGAGGCAGGCAGAGAGAGAGAGGAAGGGAAGCAGGCCTCTGGCTGAGCAGAGAGCCCAATGCGGGGCTCCATCCCAGGACCCTGGGATCATGACCTGAGCCGAAAGCAGAGGCTTAACCCACTGAGCTACACAAGTGCCCCTGAAAGCTTTTATTTTAAAAGGAGTATTTTAGGGGCACCTGGGTGTCTCAGTCGGTTGGGCATTTTCCTTTGGCTCAGGTCACGATCCCAGGGTCCTGGGACTGAGCCCTGCATTGGGCTGCTTGCTCAGCCTGGAGCCTGCTTCTCCCTCTGCCTGACACTCCCCTTGCTTGTGCTCACTCTCTCTCTGTGATGAATGAAAAAAATCTTAAAAAAAAAAAAAGGAGTATTTTATGTATCTATTTAGATGATATATTTTTTCTCTTTTGTTAAAGTGATGAATTATTTTGGTTGACTCTAGGATGTTTGGAAAAAAATTGATGTTTTGGGTTATCCTTTCAGATTTCTAACTTGGGCAAGTCCATAGCATTGTTAAATCTCAGGCTCATTATTCCCCACTACAGAGGCAAGACCCTTCTGTGTGCTCTACCAGTGCCATAATTCATGAGGCTTTCCAGTCTGGCTGGTAAGAACAATCACACTTCCCAACACTGCATGAATGCTGATACTTTTGAGTGGTTCTTTCCTTAGTCTCAAGTAGTTTCCTCACACAAATGCACTGATCAGTACTAAGCTGAATTCTCAAGGGGGAATCCTCTGCACTTTGCTAGCATTCTTTTTCTGTGCAGATCTCCCTTCTCTGCTACTCTGTCTTGTGAATTCTAGCTGGGTTGATATGCAGAGACTCAGTTTTCTCTTTTCAGCTCAGGGAAATTGTCAGGCCCCTCCTGGATTCTCCGTAAGTGCAATGATTCCTAAAGATTCTTGTAAGGCTTACCACATTTGTTTCCCAGGATTCACTATTCTTCATTGTCTGATATCCAGTGTCTTGAAATAATTTCATATACTTTATCCAGTTTTTGCAGTTTTAGGCAGGAAGGTAAATCTCAATACCATCACTCCATTTCGGTCAGAAGTAAAAGTCATTCCCAGGAAAATTGTGTTTCATGGACTATTACCCTTGGAGCAGCACTGGTTTAGCAACACTGGATTAAATTATTTTTATAGACCCAATTGTTCTACCTGAGTCTAATGTATTTGTACAATCATTTTCTTATAAATACTTATTGTTTTCCATTTTAAATCATTATACATAAAGTATAGTAGACAATTAGTGTATATGATACATCTTGACAAAGTAAAAATAATTATTTATTTGGTCAATCTTGAGATTGGAAAGTAGGAGGGACATAGAGGAAAGTATGAGAGTTCCTCCTCTTACACAGAAAATCAAGAAAGATTCTTTAAAATATTTGGAACTAGATAAAGAGATTCTGAGTTTTTAATTTAAATATATTAATATAGCCAGCATGTGGAATTTATACACACAGTGTTTAAAAGTATCCAATCTTAAATCAGAAAGACAGAAATTAGATCCTACTATTTCATTATTACAATTTGGCCAACTTACACACTCTGTATTATTTCTTTAAAGGAGAAATTTGTTAAGTATCTACACTGATGGAGTTTTTTAAAGGATTAAATTTAATAATATACATAATTTATCTTATATATCTGACATTTATTGAACATGATTTTCAATTAAAATGGTAATTTCATGTGATTCAACCATATATATATGTTTATATATATATATGTGTGTTCAACATATATATATATGTTTTTGTGGTCAGGTGTGTAAGGAATGCTACTTTTATTGGAGATAATTTGTATATATTGCTTAAACATATAAACATCTTAAGCATATAAATATCTTAAATGTATACATAAAAAGAGGGTCTATTCATTAGAGATCTGGTACCATTGTCAGGAGAATAAAAAAAGAAAAATCTTAAGAGGTAGTTGGCTCATGCATATGGATATGGGTCTGGACTGAGGGAGAGTTTGATTGATTGTGTTTAACCAATTTTATACTAACTAATAATAGAAATCACAATATAAGAAGGAGAATAACATCCTCAATGAATTTTTTACCCATTATCAAAGTCTATTTTTGAACTAATAAAATATAAGTTTTATGTGATATTTCTTAAATGTATAAATTTTTTATCAGCTGCCCTAGAATATCTTTTCTCTTCCAGAATAAATCTACCTAGTAATTTGATATTTAAATGTTTAAAAAAGTAATTACAGAAGATATTCATCAGCAATATGTTAAGTGATATATCTGTTAAAACAGACACACACACAAAACCAACCAACCAAACAAACAAAAAACCCCATATGAATTGTACCATTAAAACAGTTCAAATATATAGAAAAGAAAATATCCTAGAATCAAATAGCATACAGTTTCAAAGTGGGGCAACTATAAAAGACTGACTACACCCAGGTCAAGAAGGAAGTGAAATTTAAATGGCTACAATAAATGAAGCCCATCTGGGCCAAAACGAGAGCCAGATGTCCCATCTCCTTTGAGCCTATGAACATTAGCAAATGTTCCAGAGTTTTGCTTACGGTTGAAAAATGTGTCTGTATGACAAAGGCAGATGCAGAGGAGACATAAAGATTTTAGAAAGCAATTAGTTAAAATGGAATATTTGATTTTTATGTTCTAGAGAAGTTTTTTCCACCTGGTTTACAATCTCTTCAAACGTTGAAGAATTCCTTGAAATGACAAATAAGACAGTATTTGTCTTTACTTCTTAAATTGGACACCAAGAAATCCATCTTTTTTGAAATTCAAATATGCAGTACAAAACTGTACCAAAATCTAGTTTTCCATAGGCTTCCACTTTTCTGCGGTGAGTTCTCCCTTCCCCCTGCCTGCTGCTCCTCCAATTGCACTTGAAGCCCTTCTCAGTCATTGCACTCACCAAATTGGAATAATAGTAGTGTTCTTTTTACATCAAACTTACAGCTCTCTAAGGGAAATATCAAACACTTGTACAGAATACATACTTAACAAATGTTAGCTTCTCTGAATTTTCACTCTTTTCCTAAGTTTTTACCAATAGTGTGCATCCAAATAATCACTGCGTTGAACCCCTTTCCCATCTTGGAAGAGGCAGCTCTTCTCTCACAAGCAGATCTCTTGGCTATTCTAGAATTCAAAGTTCTCAGTAAAATTATCTGAGGCTCTCTCACAGCCATCTTCAGTTATGCTATTTTGTTTCAAACAGTAGATCTTACATCAGCTCTTAATTCACTTAAAATTTTGACCTATCATTGGGACAACATATAAAAAACCCCTCTACCTGAAAGATACATACTAGACATTTTATGGAAATTTGAATTTGCTCTATCTAGTTAAGTACCATATTGCACCGTATTGAACATCCCCCACCCTAGTGTAGAATAAATACACTAAAAAAGAACAAGAGCAACATTATTAACAGCATCACTTACTGGCAAAGGCTATCCATTATTCTTCAAATCTTCCCTACATCATATAGAATAATGCCTCTTCTGTATCTTCATGTATATATGTCAGTTATATGAAATCAGAGAGCCATGTATTGTTGATGTCTTTAAAAGCTCACATTTCCCCCCTATTTAATTCCTTTTTATTACAAAACAGCTTGACACAATTTATGGGATATGATTTTACTTCTGTGGCAATCATATAATTCTTTTGTGATCATCTTCACAAATATACACTGTATTTTTATTCCCTAGTAGAATATGTGTTTCTATTTCTATTCTATTTCTATCTATTATGGAGATCTTCACAAGAAAATCTTAATTATTTTTTCTTAACTTCCTCCAAAGCTCAAGATTGGGCTGCTTGCTTGTAACTGCCAGTGTCTTTAATGAGAGTGTTTTAAGCATTGATTCTTTCTTCTTTAGTACATGGATAATTGATATAATAAACCATAATAGCTCCAATTATATAAATACATGTTTAGGGGCTTTTTGGAATGCATATTTTCAACACAATCCACTCCAATAGCTCCTTTAA
This sequence comes from Taxidea taxus jeffersonii, assembly GCA_003697995.1. NCBI lineage: Eukaryota > Metazoa > Chordata > Mammalia > Carnivora > Mustelidae > Taxidea > Taxidea taxus. The sequence goes on from RCUC01167940.1 coordinate 41,612, forward strand.
AGCTGTTAGGATCCATTGTTTCACGATCTAGTTGATGGTGTTTCCTAACACATATATTTTCAACTCTTTAACATTCATAATAATGACAGAAATGTATCATAAAATTTATTTTTTGTTCCAGTTAAAGCTTATAATAAAAATAATTTATGTTCTAGCTGCATATTACTAATTTGTGGTTTCTCATTTGTAGTTCTTAAAAATGTGTGTATATGTACACAAGGACTGAAATGCCAGCAAACAAAATAAAACTAGGTGATCATTTATAACTGTAGAGTGAGTATCAAGCACATTTTTATATTTTATCATTTAGCAGTCTGGCTTAAGTGTGGTTTAATCAAAGGCATATGGCTTTCAATTTAAGCTAAATTAAAGTACAATTATTTTTAAATATTTGTGTAATATCTGGCAGTATACTGCTAAGATGATTATATAATTTACATTAGTTATGTAAAATACAAGCTATGATATAAAAAGCATACATGAAATGAAAGTTGCGTTTGGATACACCTACAAAGCAATCAAATTCCAGATCAACATAAGAATTTGTCATTAGAGGGACACTTGGGTTGCTCAATTGGCTAAGCGACTGCTTCAGCTAAGGTCATGATTCCAGAGTCCTGGAATCGAGTCCCACGTCTGGCTCCTTGTTGGGCGGGGAGCTTGCTTCCCTCTCTCACTCTCTGGCAAGTAAATAAGTAACATCTAAAAAAAAAAAAAAAAGAAAAAGAAAAATAAAGAAATAAAGAAAGGAAGGAAGGAAGAAAGAGAAAGAAAAATATCTATTTGGGTCTTTAAAAAAAAAATTGTCATTAACGTACCCTCACCTAGTGCTTAAATAGCTTTGTCACTTTAATTCACATCAACATAGGTCTGAGATACTAACCCAGATCACATATGGATCTTATTCTTTATTTTAAAGATTCATTTATTTATTTGAGATCGAGAAAGAAAGAGAGGGAGAAGGAAGGGGGCAGGGGGAGAAAAAAAAAGAGCAGCAGACTCCCCACTGAGTGTGGGGCCAGATGCAGGCCTCCATCCCAGGATCCTGCGCCAAAATCAAGAGCCTGCCCCTTTAACTGACTCAGCCACCCAGGCATCCGGGTATTTTATTCTTGAACATGCCTAATCATTTGGTTAACAGTCAGAGATTCACATCATCTAAGAAATACCCTGTTCACCATTGCCCTGACATTTCATGTACTACTAGCATGCCGATGTGCCTCCCTCCTTCCTGGCATAAGGTTTGCACCTACTTCCTAAAGATTTTTAAATTGTCTTACTACTTCCTCAGTTATATTCCCTGCCCTTACTTCCCACCACCTCTACCATGTCTTACCATTTGAGAACCAAAAATGGTTATTATGGTATACATGCCCTTCACCACATGTAATTTATTTAGTATAAATTCTGTTTGATCTGAAAGTCAGAATTGATATTTAAAGTCTCAATGATATTTAAAGTGAAACATGTACTCATTCAACTATAAATATCAGAATTTCCCCTAACTGTAGTTCCAAAGAAGGCTTTTGAAATTGACAAAATTGAATTTTAATCCCAGTTCTTTGACAGAGAAGTTAACTTTCCTACACATAATAACCCCAAAATTTAGTTTGAATCTGTAAAATGGAGATTATAATACCTATTAAAGCATGATGTGGTAAGAATTCACTGAAACCTTATAAGTAACATGTAGCTCTATGTTTCCATGTCTGGGAAAACAACCTTCAATTCCCTGTATACTTCATTTAATTTTGATACATAGATACAGCATTTCAAACAATACTGCTACATTTCTCTATGCAAATCTTGCTTTGTTTGCTCGTTTGTTTGTTAAACGATGCCAAAACATACCACATGAACTCTCTTTTCATGAGAGGACATGCTTTATAGCAGCAGCAGATTTTTCTATTCCTCCCCAGAGAAGCTCAGACAACTTTCTTTCCTTGAACAACAAATAGCTGATAATTAGATTTTGTTTCATGATAAGGCCTTCTTGAGAAAATCTCTCATTTAGAGAGATATGGAATTTAGAGCTTATATGGAACTTTGGCTCCATAGTCTCAAAAACCATAATACAATATTTCGTCATTCTAGCACTGTTCTTTAGTTTCATGCCTTGAAGACTAAGTAGGACTCTTATACATACAGCCATGGACTCATTTAGCCTGTGAGAAAAACTCAGAAAACTGGAAGAGATATAAAAGATCTGGGTCACATACAAACTGTCATAAGCAGATTTGAACTGCTTATACCTCAGATAGTGTCTTTTATTCACCATATAATTTGGCTTCACTGAAAACAAAGTGGAGTTTGGACACAATGTATCAGGCAATTATACCATGTGGAAAAATAAAAGCATAACAGCAATATCACAAGGGATGGAGGAGGAAGTGGAAATATTCTGTTATAAGGTACTCTATGATGCATGAAGTGAAACAGCATTCTCAGATGATAGAATTTTACTGTCTAAAATGCATATAGTAGGGGCACCTGGATGGCTCCATGGGTTAAGCCTCTGTCCTTGGCTCAGGTCATGATCTCAGGGTCCCGGGATCGAACCCTGCATCATCAGGATCTCTGCTTAGCAGGGAGACGGGAGACTGCTGCCCCTTTCCCCTCTGCCTGCCTCTCTGCCTACTTGTGATTTCTCTCCCCCAACACACAAATAAATAAATAAATAAAATATTTAGGAAAAAATGCATAAATAAAATGCATACGGTAAACTCTAGGGCAACCACTATTTTTTTTTTTTGAAGAGAATATAACTGATATGCTAAGAGAGAAGATAAAATGGAATCACATATAATACTCAATTAAACCAGAGAAAGCAGGAAAAGAAGCCTCTGGCAACAACTAGGAAACAGTTACAGACATGGTTAATATTAATTCAAATATAGTAATAATAATCTAAATGTGAATAGACTGAATACATCAATTAAAAGACAAATTTTCTCACAATAAATTTTTTAAAAGGGCCCAAGTATGTGTTGTCTACAAGAAACTTAATTTAAATATAAAGTCTCTGCTAACATAAAGGTAAAGGGATGGCAAAAGATACACCATGCTAACTGTAATCAAAAGCTAGTGGAATACCTATATTAAGTTTAGACAAAGTTAATTCAGAATAGGTAAAATTATAATAGATAAAGAGGGATACCACTTAAAGGGTTCAATCCTCAAAGAAACATAAAAATCCATAACATATATGCATCTAAAAACAGTACAAGTACATGAGGCAAAAACTAATAGATCTCCAAGGAGAAGCAAACAAATCTACTATTAATTATTAGATCAAATAGGCAGCAATTCAATAAGCGTAAACATGACCTAACCAGGAATGACAATAAAATCTATATAATTGTTGGGGCGCCTGGGTGGCTCAGTGGGTTAAGGCTTCTGCCTTCAGCTCGGGTCATGATCTCAGGGTCCTGGGATCGAGACCCGCATCTGGCTCTCTGCTTGGTGGGGAGCCTGCTTCCTGCTTTCTCTCTGCCTGCCTCTCTGTCTACTTGTGATCTCTGTCTGTCAAATAAATAAATAAAGTCTTTTAAAAAATCATATAATTGTTGTGTATAGAATTCTCAAACCAACTAAAACAAAACACACATCCTTCTATAGCTTCCATGAAACATTCACCAAGATGGATCATATTCTGGGCCATAAAAAACACATTTACAAATTGAAAAGGATAGACATAATACAAAATAGATTTTCAGAACACAGTGGTATCAATAACAGAAATATAGCTGGAAAATCCCCAAATATTTGGAAAATAAACAACACTTGAATAAACAAAACCTATGGATAAAAGAAGTCTCCAGAGAGTTAACCAACTAAAATTACAGTATGAATAATTGAAATTGGTGATATAAATTAAGATGACTGAGCAAAAAGAAATTTATAGTATTAAATGCACATATCAAAAATGAAAAAAAATCTAAAATCAATAACCAAATTTTTATATTAGAAAGTTAGAGAAAAAGAGTAAATGAACTTAAATGAAAAAAAAGGAAACATAAAAACTAGAACAGAAATCAGTAAAATTGAAAAGAGGAAAACAGAGGGGCCTGAGTAGTTCATTCCTTAAACTTCTGTCTTTGGCTCAGGTCATGATCCCAGGGTCTTGGGATTAAGCCCTGCATGGAGCCCTGCATCAGGCTCTTTGCTCAGCCTGAAGCCTGCTTCTCCCTCTCCCACTCCTCCCTGCTTGTGTCCCTCTCTCACTGTGTCTCCCTCTGTCAAATAAATAAATAAAATCTTAAAAAAAAAAAAAAAGAAAGAAAAGGAGGAAAACAACAGAATCAGTGAAACCAAAAACTGGTTATTTGAAAAAAATCAACAAAATTGATCAACTTTTAGGTAGGCTGACCAAGAAAAAAGAGGGTAGAAAAAAATTACTAATATAAAGGAAAGAGTGGATAATTTTAAGGTTCTTTTACAATGGACTATATGAGAATAAGAAATACTACGAACAATGTAATGCCCACAGATTTGATAATGTACACGAAATAAGCTGATTGGAACACACAACCTATCAAAATAATTTATAATCTCCAAAAAGAAATTATCAAGACCTTATAGCATTCATTACTGATGAATTCTTCCAAACAATGAAGAAAGACATGATACCAATTCTCTACAATTTCTTCTAGAAAATAGAAACAGAGGCAACACTTTCTAATTCATTATTAAATGAATTAAGCCAAATTAATAATGAAATATAAAATATAAAATGAATTAAGCCAACATAACCATATAACAAAACCAGATAAAGATATTACAAGAAAAGAAAATTAGAAACTGCAATACCTATCTGTGAATGTTAATGGCAGTTTTATTCATAATTATGGAAAACTGGAAGCAACAGATGCATACTAACCAAAGCAAACTACAGATTCAATTCACTTCCTTTCAAAATTCCAATGGCATTTTTCACAGAAATAGAAAAAGCAATCCTAAAATTTGTATACAATCACAAAGGACCTCAAATAGCCAATTCAATCTTATGAAAAAAGAACAAAAGTGGAGGCATTACACTTCCCAATTTCAAAGTATATTCCAAAGCCACACCAGTATGATGCTGGCATAAATTTTGACATATCAAGTATAATTGAGGGTCCAAAAATAAACCTTTACATATTTGCTCAAATTCTATTTGACAAGGGAGACAAGAATACTCAGTGGGGAAAATATAGTCTTTTGAAAAATAACTAGCAACTACCTACAGAAGAAAGAAACTGGACCCCTATCTTACACCACACACAAAAATGAACTCAAAAGAGATTGAAGAGTTGAACTAGGACCAAAAACCATAAAACTCTAAAAGAAAACATAGGGGATAAACTCTTGTACATTGGTCTTGGCAATGTTTTTTGGAATTGACACCAAAAGAAAAAACAAGAGCAAAAATAAACCAATGCAACAACATCAAACTGAAAAGCGTCTACACAGCACAATGAAAAGGCAACATATGGAATAAGAGTAATTATGCGCAAGTGACATATCTGATAAGGAGTTAATATACAAAATACACAAAAAACTCATAGAAGAAAAGTTCATACAAATGGACAGAGGAACTAAATAGACATTTTCCAAAGAATACACCTAAATGGCCAACAGCACATGAAAAGGTGTTTTACATCACTAATTATCTAGGAAATGCAAATCAAAACCATGATGAAATATCATTTCACACCTGCTAGAATGGCTATCATCAAAAACACAGGAGATAACAAGTGTTGGCAAAGAAGTAGAGAAAAGGAAATTCTTGTGCACTATTGGTGGGTATACATTTGTGCAGGCATTTTGGAAAATATTATGAATTTCCTCAAAAAATTAAAAGTGGAACTTCCATAAGATTCAGTGATCCCACTTCTGGGCATATATCTAAAGAAAATGAAGACAGTATCTCAAAGAGATATCTGCACTCCCATATTCATTGCAACATTTTTCACAATAACTAGGATATAGAAACAACATAAGTGTCTGTCAAAGGTAAATAGATAAAGAATATATTTACATATTTTCTGAAATAGAATATTATTCAGAGAAAGAAAGAAATACTGCCGTTTGTGACAACATGGATGAAACTTGAGGGCATTATGTTAAGTGAAATAAGCCAGACAGAAGAAAAATATTGTGTAGTACCACCTATATGTGGAATCTAATAAAGTCAAACTCATAGAGACTAGAATGGCAGGCACTGGGAGTTGAGGGAGAGGAATGGGCAGATGTTAGTCTGAAAGTAAAAACAAAAGTAATAGATAAATAAGTTCTGGGGATCTATGGTGATTATAGTTAGTAATTCTGTATTATATACTTGAATGTTGGTGAGAGAGTAAATCTTATATGTTCCCATCACAATAAAGAAATGGTAATTTTGTGGCATGATGGAGACACTAGCTGATTCTTGCTATAGTGGTAATTATTTTACAATATGTAAGTGCATCAAACAATACATTGAACATCTTAAACTTACATATTGTTACATGTCAGTTGTATCTTAATAAAGCTAACAAGAAAGAATTTTGAGAACTAAAAAAAAAAAAAAGATGTGGGAGACAAGGAAGAAGGACATGTCAAGAAGTGTCATATAGGTTCCTATCCTCTTGAAGAACTGACATCTGTTCGATGGAATACATTTTAAGGCAATGGAGCTGAGCTGAATCATGGTTCTCTTATACCTAGTTAATATTCTGTTCATAATATTTTAATATTGATTTTGTAAACCATATTAGGGCCTTGAATTTGACATGCATATCTTCCAATAATTCTCAAATTACCAAGTATAATTTCTATCATTAAACACAATAAGAAAAATTAATTTAAATTTTTAAACAGAAATGTAAAGATGTTCCTTTAGTTCCTGATGAACAATAATGGAGGATATAAAGCCACATTAATATGAAGACACTAGTCAGTGACTAAGTAAACTTTCATTGTTTTCTCCATACACATGATTCATATCTGCACCTAAATAAAATGACAAAAGTTACCTCCGGTTAAGCATTTCCAGTTTTCATTTGGGTAGTCAGAAATACAAACATTAAATTATCTAATCCAAATAGCCTTTGTAGGGGCACCTGGGTGGTTCAGTGGGTTAAAGCCTCTGCCTTTGGTTTAGGCTATGATCCCAGGGTCCTGGGATCGAGCCCCTCATCGGGCTCTCTGCTCCACAGGGAGCCTGCTTCTCCACCCCCTCTCTACCTGCCTCTCTGCCTACTTGTGATCTCTGTCAAATAAATAAATAAAAACCTTAAAAAATAGCCTTTGTAGCAGTTAACATTTTAGAAAGTTATGGGAAGCTAAATATTCCATATTCCAGCCAATATTCCATATTGGAGTTGATTATGATTCAAAAACTCCTAGTTGTTTCAGAAGTTATGAGGAAGATTTAAACCCTCAAATTATGTGAACTATTATGGCATCACTCTATAATTTGATGGGATGTCTCACAATTCAATTTAAGTGTCAATTTACCTTCTTTTGATGAACAATACAATGGCATTTTAAGAAAATATATTCACCAATTTTCTAGTCTCTTAAAAGGCAATCGACTTCATTTTATGACATTGACTCTTCCTTCAATCTGTAAAGATATTCCTTCAGTGTAAATATCTTAGCAGCTGAGAAGTCAACTCCAGTATTTATTCTCTGTATGACAATTTGTATTAGTGATTATGAAAGGGTTAGAGTGGGCAAAAACATTATGCTGGATCTTGAAAAGAGATTTCTAATTCTACCATGTACTTTCTCTGTAAGAAATGTCTTGAGTAATTCATGCCACTTGCCTGGAGGCAAGCATAGCTCAGTCCCAGCAAATGGAGTCCTGAATGCATTAGCCCAATTCCATTATGTTAAGCCTGGGAAATGTTGCCTTTAACCATTGAAAGATTTATAATTTATTAAAGCCTTATGATGATACAATTCAGTCCCTTGAAATGGAACTCAACTTGATTAATTAAATAGGGAAAATATGCCTTTCTTCCAGTTAAAAAGAGAAAACATATTCTTCAGATTGCCTAAATTTCTGGTATGTTTGTGGATGGAAAGGGATAAGCTGTTGAGTATTCCAGTGACAAAGGACCTTTTCAAGAATATTTTTGCATAGTCCACTGGACATGGAAAATATTTCAATAGTGAAAATATAATAAAAGTATAACATGCGCATGTACAAAGGAATGAGACTTTGAGAAGAATTGTAATTTGTAAAATAACAGTTTCTATCAATCATCTACTGGAATCTCTGATAAATGTTATTCTCCTTGTGACTCAAGTACTTAATATTTCATATTAGTTCAACTCTACATCTAAGAAGGAGCAGATGGAATCCAAAGGAAGATGAAGACTGAGAAAAGGAGGGAGACTTTACAAGAAATTTTGGGTACTCCTACACTCATTAAGTGGATTTTGCTGGTTTTAGACTTGTCTGTCAGTTCCAGAACCACCACTGGGCAAGGTTCAAACCTCAGAAATATTAGAAAATTACATCTGTCACAATTTACAAGTTACAAGTCCCAATTACCTGATCACTCTTGAAGTACATATTAATTCGTAAAATGGTTCTAGAACTGAAGTAGCTTTGTGTCCATGGAACGATAAAGCTCAGAGGCAATCTGAGGGTCTAGAAATGTTTCTGAGAGCCTAGTTCTTTACTCTCTATATTTAGCATAGAGCTTTCTCTCTCTGTTGCACTTCTTGTGTTGTGATTGAGAGCCAATATTTTATGTTGCTGAAAAGGGTAGAAAAACACAAAAAGCTAAACTGTAAGAACAAACAGAAGTCAGACTCTGACCATCTCATCTAACCCCCCAGTTTATTATCTGTGCTATCTCTCTTTGATATCTCCGCCTCGTAATGCTCACTTTCTCCCACCCACATACTTACACACACATACACCATACACACCATACACACCAAACACACACACACACACACACATACACACACACACACACACACCTACACATGCAGAAATCCAAAAAAGATTGGTTTCCTTTGAGCTATACAAAATCCTTTTCAGAAATAAGCATTCAGCAGAAGATAAACAGTCATAAAATAATAAAGATGTAAGAAGAATAATATGAATTCCTGTCATTTTCTTGTGATGACCTTAAGTGAGTCACAAGTCACTTAATTTCTGGGTCTATTTTTTTCTCCTCTAAAATACAAATGAACTATAAACTTGTAGAAATTTGATCCAAAGACACCTCCAGATTTTTCACACCCTTTTCCCTTGTAATGTGTTTTCCCTAAAGATGACTGATTCATACAATTACAAGGAAATTTAGTCAGGATTTTTAAAATTCTAGCCATCAAATTTGAACTTGCATTTTGCCATAGCTTAAAAAATATGTCTAATTCACTTTTCTTATGTTGCAACAAGTACATCAAATATCCAACTTTGTCAACATGGAAATACACATTAAGAATACAGACAAATTGGAGATCACTCTTCATTATGTCAGAGTGAGTGCACACAGATCCTGTCCCTAGAAGGCCCAAATACTTGCCAGAAGTAAATTGCCATAAGTTGTGTGCTCATTTACTCTAAACTCATGTGATGACTTTAAAATAATGAAATAAATGAAGCATTTAATTTAAATGATACTTCATCTGTTAATGGTATTTGCGCCAATTTTCAATAGCTTTTGGTAGTGTTAATGTAATTTGATTTCTGAGCAATTAAGCAGCGAATTTAGTACTGGCAAAATGATTAATTAGAAGCTTTGGGCAATGGGCCAAAAAAGTTAACTTTTCCTTCTTTTGTAATTTCTTTTCAAAGCATTGCGGTATCATACATTTATAAAATTTAAAGCATGGAATAGATCTTAAAGTTTAATTATATAATCCAACTGCAAATCTGATGCATAAATCAAGTAGGTCTACATTTTCCCTGGAAAGTAGTTGCCTGAAAGTTACTATGATATACATTTCTTTCAAGAAAAACTCACCTGCGTGGCTCAGTTGGTTGGGCGACTGCCTTCTACTTGGGTCATGATCCTGGAGTCCCGGGATCAAGTCCCACATAGGTCTCCCTGCTTGGCGGGGAGTCTGCTTCTCCCTCTGACCCTTCTCCTCCTCATGCTCTCTCTCTCAAATAAATAAATAAAATCTTAAAAAAAAAAAAAAAAGAAAAACTAGTCCACTGTTGAATGGCCTGACCTTTAAAAACAAACAACTTACAGTATCACTTAAAATGTTCAAATGTTGTAGAAACTCTCCCTGATGCTAGAATTACAAATTTGTTTTAGAAAAAGTTCCTGCCTCCAGAGAACTTACAGTCCACTAAGAAATTTAACAGGCAAAACAAATAATCATGACTCAGTATGCTAAATATTGGATTGATAGAGGTGTTTGGAGGACATAATAAGAGTACAGAGTAGGATAGTTAACAAAGCCTCAGAGTTGAATAAAGGCTCCCTCTAAAAGCTAATGCCTGGTTTGTATCTTGATGAAGGATGAATGCCTATAACAATCTAGCTGGATATTTGCAACAGACAGTTGGGTATATAGGCTGAATTTAAAAGGGTTGGAGATACAGATCTGGGAGTCATTAGCACACAACTGTAACTCAAAATCATAAAAAAAGACTGAAATTGTCCAATGAATGCACAGAGAATGAACAGAATAGACCAAGAATGAGAACTCTGAAAGAAGCCTCTGAAAGAGAACATATGGTCAATGGTGATTTACACAAAGCTATATAAATAGAGATCTAGAAATAAATATTCAGTGTGGCATCAGTCAGGGTCCCTGAATGTTACTCTGAAATTTTCCAAAAACAGACCATCAATTTCATGTAATTAATTGAGAGGCCATTACAGGTACAAATGAGTTGCTTATCGAAAAACAAAACAAACAAACAAACAAATCTAGATTAATTCTAGTTGAAAATTAAACTCCAAAAGCAAAATGGAGGGAAAAGGCCCAAATTATACAGTAAAAGGGGCTGTCATTGAAAGAATAAAGTGACAAAACAGGTGGAGACAGATGAGCTCAAAAGTATATCATTAGCATGGTGACTATAGTTAATAGTACTGCACCATACACTTGAGATTTGCTAAGAGAGTAAATCTTAAGTGTTCTCACCAAAATGACAACAAAAGAACAACAAAACAACAAAAATATCAACTATGTGAGGTGATGGATAAGTTCATTAACTTGATTGTAATAATCATTCCACAGTGTATGTATGTTTCAAATCATCAGATTGTAGACCTTAAAAAAATTCTGGTTTTATGTAATTTTTTGACCATTTTAGGTGCATGACTGGGCTGTAGAGTAAGCCCTGACAGTTGGTTTTCCTTTTTTGTAATTCAAGTGCCTGATTAAGTTTTGACTGGTGAGGCACCCACTTCAAGAGGCATCCGCTTCAAAGATGACAATCGAATAAACAAGACTAGATAAAGAGCCAGACTGTGTTCTCTCTCTTTCTCTCTTTCTCTCTTTCACAGAGCTTTACTCTGTGGCCCAGGTGTGCCATATAATTTCTAGGACCTGTAAATAACAAGCCCTGTCTCTTTCAAATTATCCTGTTCGTTATTGCTGAGAGTGTCTTGTAATCATAAGAACCACAAGGGCCAGTCAATCCACAACACTGGTTATCAATAGGCTGAGACCACAAAACACTCTGGCCTCTAAAGACATTACTAGAAAAGGAACTAACTATATAGTAATTATAGCTAGATCTAGTTTTAAAAACTCACCCACCCTGGGGTGCCTGTGTGGCTCAGTGGGTTAAGCCTCTGCCTTCAGCTCAGGTCATGATCCCAGGGTCCTGAGATCGAGCCCCACATCAGGCTCTCTGCTCAGTGAAGAGCCTGCTTCCCTCTCTCTCTGCCTACTTGTGATCTCTCTATGTCAAATAAATAAATAAAATCTTTAAAAACAAAACAAAAACATAAACCTCACCCACCCTAAACCCAACCACAGGATAAGATCTCCTTTTCTAAAGAAAGCACTTTTGACCTTTTTGTGTTGCAACATTTTATTTTGCACCTAAAACTTCCACTCTGAACAGGTTAAAATGTTTATGATATTGGTCAATATTTGAGATTCACCTTTCCCATTAATCTGTGTTCTGAGCCCTGTATTATTTATTTAGTAACTGCATTGCAGAATTTCTCCTAGAGAGGGAGCTCTGTTTGTTTACAGAAATTCTTCAACAGGTGATTTGGACAACAATACCATGACTGCCTGACTGACAAGAGAGCTGCCAGTGAAGCATCAGAGAATATGGTTGGTACAGAAATAATGTGATGTGCTTTGGCTTAACGACTTGTTTTGTTTTCTCCTTGGAGGGGGAGGAGGGATGTTGAGATTAGAAAAGATGACAGAAAAAGACAGATGACAGTTGGTCTATGATGGACTATGACATTGGTTTGCTGTGAAAAGATGAAGAGAGCCACAACTGGGTACAATGCAGATAAGGAATATTTCCGAAAGTAGAAATTTCTAATAAACTGTTTTAATATTTATTTTCTGTGCAATATGTGTTATAAATCCCATGCAACCATTGTGCGATTGACTTATTTTCAGAGGCTCATGAAAGTGAAAAGGCTAAGCTTTTTATATCTTATTAGACATGGCTTGGGAAGGTGGGTGGGGGGATTCACATGGAAGGAGCTGTTCAGAGGAAGACTAATAAGATTTGGCAGGAAAATTATAATTTAGGGACTACTTAGCTACCACTAGGTATGACATGGGGCTGGGGAATAGGTGAAAGTTTAAAACTAACTTGATTTTACCAATAGTTGGTAACTGCTAATATATCCTGTTATAAACAAAGACAGAACTCAGAGGTAGATAACATTATAAAGAAGGGTATCTGATGTTACTAGGTTGTTTTAAATATAGAGTTCTATTATTGGCAAGAAACCAAAAAAATTGCTGAGTTTTGACTGGTTGAACACCCTGGGAGTCCGATTGATCCATGACAAAGGACACACATTAAACTGATGGGAGGCAGCAATAACCTATTTTACAGAAAAGAATGGTTGTGCCAGTTATATATTTTACAAAGCACAATTTATATTTTCTAGATTTGTTTTGCTTGAAAGAAACACTTAACAGTATCGAATTCAATGGGTTCCATAATTAAATTCTTCCAAGAAAAATGCCCGCAAGATAAATGGCTGAAATTGTTTACTTAGATTTTGTAGATTATAAAACTTATATTGTGAGAATTGAGCAGAAGCATGTTTATTGTCAAATTCTTGTTCTCTTAGTAGACCAAGAACATACTGGTTACAGTCTAATGTTAGGCTGATGATCTATGAAAATTCCTAGTATAATTTAAGCCCTGGCCTGTGATTTACCTTTCATAGAGCCCAACTGCTTTTATATTTTGCATTATTTTTAGAAAGATAATTTTTAGCAGTTACTTTCTTTGTCCCTTTAGGTTGGTGTTATCCAAAGTCCCAATATTTTTCAAATATTTTAAGCAGAAGTAATGAAAGTATATCTTATTATTACTGTTTTCATTAGTATTTCTATTTCCAAGAAGCATATGAAGTTAAGCTCTGTCCATAGAGCTTACTTAATAGGAGTAGAAACCAACACTTTTCTTCCCAAGGATTCCTTGATCAAGAAGAAGCCATTTAAACAACTAAATAACTTGACTGCAAAACAATTCATCTTAACAAACAGTTCGCTCATCTGGTAAACAACTTACTTTTCACAGTACAGTTTACTTATGTAGACTCATTTTTGGTCCACAATTTGCTGTGTCAACCAAACCTCAACTATTATTTTACAAATGATGCCCAGTTGTGATATTTTTCCCCCTTCAAAGTCCCTTAAACCATTTAAGCCCAGATATAGAACCCGGTATGTATCATTTTCTGGACCTTCTTAGGCAATCAGACTGTTAAATTAGTATTCTTCTTTATGGCAGTAAGTCTAACAGAGCTCAGTTTGATTGATCAATAGTTTTCTGGTAGTCTTTTGGAAGATGACAGTCATCAAACCTTAACAAATAGTTAACTTCTCTGTGTCTGTTACATTATTTGTGAACAGTAATCCTAGTACGGTTTTTGTGATGATTACATGAAGCAATTTAAGTAACATGCTAATGACAGTTCCAAGAATATAGTGAATGCTCACTAAATGTTGATTATTATTAATCAAAACATTAAGAAAGTTCCCATTGTTATTAGAAGTATATGCAGACAAAACAGTTTGATTTTTTTGTTATGAAAATGTTGTTTTCCCCATGGAAAAATATGTTAAATACAAATAATATTAAACTATTTCTTAACTTCTTTTAATGTGATTATTTAAACCAGGTGTGAAGGTTTGATATTTTAATTACTGGGCATCAGGTGCAGTTTCCTCAAGTGATAGATTAAAAAAAGAGTAAAATACTAAAGAATATACTCTCTACCATCCCTCATGTGTGATGCCTCAGAGAAAGGAGTGTAGGTATTTCTTGGAGAGACATAAACCGATGGGCATAAGAGAAGATGAATCTGGTTGGAGGTCATAATATCTATAGCATCAAAGAACAGAATGACAGAGTAAGTGATATTTAGCGAAATAAGTTTCTCTCTCTCTGGTAAACTTCATCTATAAAATTAACTCAGTACTACCTTTTTATTGAACTTTAAAATATGGCCAACATATTCTTATTCTTACATTAAAAGTGTTTTTATTCACAGGTTTAGTGAACAAAGCTGACACAACAATAAAACTTCCATAAACACATGAGAGTCCGTCTAAATTTGATTAACTTAAACCCAAAGGCCATTTTACTTCAAAAGGTGTTTTCACACTTGTCCAAGTCAGAGCCTTCTTCAGATGTTGAGAAAAAGCACCTCAGGAAATTTGCTAAGTAAAAAGCATCTTACCTGTAAATTCAAATTCAAAATAGAAAAAAAAAAATTCTTCATAAAATTCTTATGCTGACCAATAGAGAAAACTTTATTAAACGTTCCATAGTTACACTCATCAATTTATTACCTAATATGCCATAAAAAAATCTGAGAGACCCTTGGTTTCCTTTTATTTAAAACTTTTATTGTGAGTCACATGAGAAAATTTGCAAAGCCCTATAAAACAGGTTTCTGTGGTGTTCAATGGAAATTAAATTTCTGTCTCTCTGTAATGAGAATTGTTTGTATTTTCTGGAGCTCTCACTTCTACTATTTTATAAATCCTATTTTTTTAACTGCCTAAGGATTGAGTGTGTCTTCATTGGCAGCACAGACATACTCTCAGGGGGCAGACTTTTCCACCCTCAGTCTTCTTATTCTTACTTATTTATTTTTTTAAATGCCCATAATTGGTATAATCAACTATTTTCTTTGGGCCACATTTTGAATAATAACCCAGGCCTTTCTTCTTTCATAATGTTTTATAAGACTAAATGTAAAGTTCTTGAAGAATAAAGCCACATTAATTATGATTTTGTATAATCAGGTCATTCCATTCATTAAACCAGTGTTTATCAAACTCTGGGTTGTGATGTCACTGTAACTGGCATAAAATAAATAATAATTAGATAAATTATATCATAAGAAGCAAATGGATCAGACAGAGCAACATTAACAAATATTTAGATGATTATCAGTTGTGAACTCTCATCTGCATCCATGAGAGTAGATCCCAGAACTAAATTTTATATAATCCCCTTCTAAGACTTATCCCAATGCCAATTAAAAAAAAAAATTCAAGTGAGAGTTGGACAGCAGAAGAGAAGTCATTGTTTGCTGATAACAATTCAGGCAGATTAACTCATAGGCATAAATTGAGGTGTTGAGTATCATCTCCTTCAAGGATGTGGACAATTAAAATCTGTGATCACGGTGGCCTTGACCCCTCTTGCATGCCCAGAGCTTCACATTGTCTCTAGACTGGTGAAACTAAATTTACCAGCTTCATTTTGTCATGAATTTGAGAATGTCTCTGGCATCTTCCTCCAAAGTCCTGAGACTCATTGTGGCTTCCATGGAAACAACAGTAAGTATTTCTAGAAGCTTTGTTCTTTTAGAAGTTTTTAGAAGAATACCAGTGAGTTCTTTTAGAAGCTTTGTTTTGTTTTGGTCTTTATTTCTATTAGCATTCCCAAAGGTATGTGCAAACTGGACATTATAATTGTTCTGCTGAAAACCCTCCAATAGCTTTCTAGTCTTTTTTTATCATATAGAGCTAAAGCTTTATCCAGCCTGCAACATGATCAGCCCCATCCTATTCCCAACACTTTCTACTCTGCATCCACTGGCCCTCTCTCATTTCTCTAATACTCCATGCTCTTTCTCTACTTTGAAGCTCTCAGACTGTTATTTTCTTTTTTTAGCTCATTTTTGCCATCATTATTCAGAACCAGGTAATACTGTTTTTTCAGATAAGTCCCAGACCAAATCAAGTCCCCAAAGTTAAAGGTTGTCAGGGAACCCTTTAAATCACGTCCATGGCACCTTTCACAATTACAGTTAAATACCAATTTCAAATTATGCAGAAGCTTTGTTGTCTTGTCTACTTCTACATCCACAGTGTCTATTATCAAATCAGATCCTCAATAAACATTTAAGTGAATATAAGAAGAAATAAAGGCCCACGTAGGAACTTTACCATATGTAAATGATTCAAATTAATTCCTTAGAAAAAACACAATTTTTATATATTAAGAAACTTTCAAACCGGTAATGAATGGCCACTACTATTTTCATACTACTAGGGTCAACTCAATAATATCCATAGGATACCCCAAAGCTTCTCCCCCATGCTTTTGAATTCTTCTACTCTAGACTGTCCTGGAGTTGGAAGTGAAAGTCTTTGTGGAGGATGTCCTTCCTGGATATAATAACAAAAACCTCAAGAGCAAAGAAAGAACCCTTCTGGTTTTATCTTTTTCTTATACATCATTTCTCCTCACTGATGTGCACACGTAATGCTTACAGGCTCAGTTGCCATTTTGCAATTTGATGATAAAATTAACATCCAGAAGATGTTGGAACAGGAAGATAGAAGGAGTCTAGTTCTCTTCCTTTATTAGCCACAGTAGGAACCACAGATTGCCTACTTCTGAACTCTTTTTTTGTTTGTTTGTTTTTAAAATTTTATTTCACAGACAGAGATTACAAGTAGGCAGAGAGGCCGGCAGAGAGAGAGGGGGAAACAGGTTCCCTGCTAAGCAGAGAGCCTGATGCGGGGCTCGATCCCAGGACCCTGGGATCATGACCTGAGCCAAAGGCAGAGGCTTTAACCCACTGAGCCACCCAGGCGTCCCCTGAACTCCTTTTCATATTATTCAAATAAACCCCATAGTTACGTAAGTCACTGTTGTACAGTTTTCTATTACTTTAAGCAGAAAACAATCCTAAACGATAAAGATTTGTATTTTAACCTGGCCATATTCCAAGAAACACCAGAAGATATGAGTGAAAAATATGTAATATATCTAGAGAATAAATATAAATATGCCTCTGTTTTAATGGAAACATAAATATAAGTGTCATAATTTCATAAACAATAAAAAAATTAAGTAAATATAATTGCATTTGGCCATGAAACATTGGCAGAAGAGTTAGCATATGAATTAAGTTCAACCTTAAGGAGTTATATATGAAAGCAAGCAATTGTCACAGAACAAAGAGTTCTTTTTTTCATAAATATTAGTGATTTTTTTGCTACCAGCCATCAGATTACAAGAAAATTTATTAAAAAGGCCTGGAAATATTAGCCAAGTCCTCATGAAGGCCTGAGGCAAGTCCCAGAAAACCCCAGGCAGAATTGAAAAAAATTAGAAAAGTAACTTTTAAAAACTTACATCTCGTTGGTGTAAAGCAGTTGAGGAAAACATTTATTAAGTTTAGGTTTACAATTTCTTCTTATTGATATGTTGTATTAACATTAGGAGTGGAAAAGTTGATGCTATTTCTGTAATAACAAAGTGTTTTATGGCTAATTCTGCCAGAAAAAAATAAATCATAAATCCTCCTAACCTTACACAAAACACCTAAAGTCTTGAGAGGAAATAGTCAAAGAAGTTAAAACAGTGCATAAAAAAGATTCCTTTTGGAGGAGGAGTCAAGATGGTGGAGAGGTAGCAGGCTGAGACGACATCAGGCAGCAGGAGATCAGCTAGATAGCCTATCAAACCATTCCGAACACCTACGAATCCAACAGGAGATCGAAGAGAAGAAAAACAACAATTCTAGAAACAGAAAATCGACCACTTTCTGAAAGGTAGGACCAGCAGAGAAGTGAATCCAACGAGACGGGAAGATAGATCCCTGGGGGAGGGGCCAGCTCCTGGCAAGCGGCAGAACAACAGAGCACAAAATTAGGACTTTTAAAAGTCTGCTCCATGGAGGGACATCACTCCAGAGGCTAAACTGGGGTGAAGACCTCACGGGGACAGTATGGACTCAGGTCCCACGGAGTCACAGAAGGATCAGGGGTGTCTGAGTGTCTCAGAGCCCACAGGTATTAGAGCAGGGAAGCTGGCTGCGGAGACAGAGCGGAGGAGTGGGCTCTCAACTCGGGGTTTCCTAGAGCCGTGGTCTGAGACACGGGCTGGTGCTCTGTGCGAGGGGTCCCCACAAGATCCGGGGAGACTCCGACCTGGGAGAGCTCAGGGATCTATGGGGTCCGGAGACTCCAGGTGGGACTCTGCCAGAGACAGAGACCCTTGGTCACAGGCTGGGTGACCTCAGAGCACAGCCAGAAGCCAGTGAGATAGGACTGATTACACACGATTTTTTCCAAGCGCGGCCAGAGGCTGGGGAGACGGGAGTGAGTAAGAGCTTTTCTCTGAAGGCTCACTGAAGACTGGGGCCCCTAGCTCTCGGCTCCTCTGAGCCAGAGATTGGAAGACCACCATTTTCATTCTCGCCCTCTGAAACTCTACGGAAAGTGTTCAGGGAAAAAAAGCTCCCGAAAGCGAACCTGAGAGGATTACTTAGCCCGGCCCCTGGTAAGGGTGGTGCAATTCTGCCTGGGGCAGAGACACTTGAGAATCACTACAACAGGCCCCTCCCCCAGAAGATCAACAAGAAATCCAGCCAAGACCAAGTTCACTTAACAAGGAGAACAGTGGATTCTTATCTGGACAAAATGACAAGGCAGAAAAACTCACCACAAAAAAAGAACAGGAGGCAGGACTGAAGGCTAGGGACATAATCAATATAGACATTGGTAATATGTCAGATCTGGAATTCAGGACAATGATTCTCAAGGTTCTAGCCGGGCTCGAAAAAGGCATGGAAGATATTAGAGAAACCCTGTCAGGAGAAATAAAAGCCCTTTCTGGAGAAATAAAAGAACTAAAGTCTAATCAAATTGAAATAAAAAAAGCTATTAATGAGGTGCAATCAAAAATGGAGGCTCTTACTGCTCAGATAAATGAGGCAGAAGAAAGAATTAGTGATATAGAAGACCAAATGACAGAGAATAAAGAAGCTGAGCAAAGAGAGACAAACAACTACTGGACCACGAGGGGAGAATTCGAGAGATAAGTGATACCATAAGACGAAACAACATTAGAATAATTGGGATTCCAGAAGAAGAAGAAAGAGAAAGAGGAGCAGAACGTATACTAGAGAGGATTATTGTAGAGAATTTCCCTAATATAGCAAGGGGAA
>RCUC01167941.1:0-51935 GCA_003697995.1 Taxidea taxus jeffersonii
GCTAGAACCTTGAGAATCGTCATCCTGAATTCCAGATCTGACATATTACCAATGTCTGTATTGATTAGGTCCCTAGCCTTCGGTCCTGTCTCCTGCTCTTTTTTTTTGTTGTTGTGAGTTTTTCCACCTTGTCATTTTGTCCAGATAGGAATCTGCTGTTCTCCTTGTTAAGTGAACTTGGTCTTGGCTGGATTTCTTTGATCTTTTGGGGGAGGGACCTGTTGTAGTGATTCTCAAGAGTCTTTGCCCCAGGCAGAATTGCACCGCCCTTACCAGGGGCCAGGCTAAGTAATCCTCCCAAGTTCTCTTTCGGGAGCTTTTGTTCCCTGAATGCTTTCTGTAGAGTTCCGGAGGACGGGAATGACAATGGCGGCCTCCCAATCTCCGGTTCAGAGGAGCCGAGAGCTAGGGGCCCCAGTCTTCAGTGAGCCTTCATAGAAAAGCGTTTAATCCCTCTGGTCTCCCCAGCCCCCATTTGCGCTCGGAGACCGCGCATGCCCGTAGACCACGCGCGCCCGGAGACTGAGCTCAGAGAAAATCGTGCGTAAACAGTCCCATCTCACTGGCTTCTGGGAGCGCTCTGAGCTCACCCAGCCTGTGACCAAGCGTCTCTGTCTCTGGCAGAGTCCCACCTGGAGTCTCCGAACCCCGTAGATCCCTGAGCTCTCCCGGGTCAGAGTCTCCCCGGATCTTGTGGGGACCCCTTGCACAGAGCACCGGCCCGTGCCACAGAGCACTGGTCCGTGTCACAGAGCACCGGTCCCTGTCACAGACCACTAGGAAATCTCGGCTCTGTCTCCGCAGCCGGCTTCCCCGCTCTAATACCTGTGAGCTCCGTGACATTCAGACACCCCCGATCCTTCTGTGACCCCGCGGGACCTGAGTCCACATTGTCCCCGTGAGGTCTTCACCCCAGTTTAGCCTCTGGAGCGATGTCCCTCCATGGAGCAGACTTTTAAAAGTCCTGATTTTGTGCTCCACCGCTGGCCGGGAGCTGGCCCCTCCCCCTGGGGTCTATCTTCCCGTCGCGTTGGATTCACTTCTCCGCTGGTCCTTCCTTTTAGAAAGTGGTCGATTTTCTGTTCCTAGAATTGTTGTTTTTCTTCTCTTTGATCTCCTATTGTATTCATAGGTGTTTGGAATGGTTTGATAGGCTATCTAGCTGATCTCCTGCTGTCTGATGTCGTCTCAGCCTGCTACTTCTCTGCCATCTTGACTCCTCCCCCTATATGTAGATTTTTGACTGCAGGGGTGTCAGCACCCCAGCCTCCAGGTTGTTCAGGGTTCAATTGCATTTCTGTATCTATGTTACCACAACCTACTGCTATTAATATTTAATCAGTTCAAGTGAAGTGTAGATAATTTACCTCTCTTTATGTCCCATTACCCTTTATATGTTTGAAATATGAAATCTTTCTGCTTTGAAAGTATTCAAGATAAAATTAACATGTCTTCTTTTGATGAGAAGCTGATATAGTGTCATAGTATTTGGGTATTTGTTTTTTAAAAGAAAATAGTAAAACCACAAGGAATACTTAAAATGGACCATTTGAGGAGCCACTGGTTACCCTTCCTGTGATAGCCCACATACAAATGTATATCTAATTTGAAACAAGGAGGTACTTATTGTTATTGGTTTATTAATTATCCAAGAATATCCTTTATCATGGAGGAGGCAAGTCTATATGGGATTTTCAGGAGCAGTGACATATAGTAAGCTCCTTGATTTGAATAATGGGAAAGAGTAGAAGTATACAACTTCCAATGAATTACTATCTCAGCAAAGGAATCAAAGAACAAGGAATAGAATATAGAAATAAAAAAAAAAATCTTAGCTTTTTCAAACTGAAGGTTGTTGGAGGAAAGAATGTTGGGGAGATGGGGTAACTGGATGATACATATTAAGGGGGGCATGTGATGTAATGAGCTTTGGGTATTATATAAGACTGATGAGTCACTGACCCCTACTTCTGAAACCAATAGTACGTTATATGTTAATTAATTGAATTTAAATTTTAAAAATGAAAAAAAAAAGATCTTGAGTTTTATAATGTTTTCTTGAGTGGGAAATAGATACTATGCCCTTTAAATGTCCATGTCTCATCCTGTGAATATGCTGGGTTACAGGCAAAAGGGGAATTACAGGTACAGATGGAATTTTTTTCTTTCTTTTTTTAATACTTTATTTATTTGACAGACAGAAATCACAAGTAGGCAGAGAGGCAGGCGGGGGGGAGGGGAAGCAGGCTCCTTGTTGAGCAGAAAGCCCAATGTGGGGCTCGATCCCAGGATCCTGGGATCATGACCTGAGCTGAAGGCAGAGGCTTCAACCCACTAAGCCATCCAGGCGCCCCCAGATGGAATTTTCTTAATCATCTAATTTTAATATGGGGAAATCATCTTTAATTGTCTGAATGGACTCAGTGTAATTACCAGGATCCTTATAAGTGGAAGAAAGAGGCAGAGGAAGAACGAGTGTCAGAGTTATATAGTGTGAGAATGCCTTATCCGTTTCTGCCTTTGAAGATGGAAGAAGAATACAAGCCAAGGATGTAGGCAACCTCAAGGGGCCAGAAAAGGGAAAGGAATAGACAATCTTTCAGGGAATCCAGAAGGAATGCAGCTCTTTCAATATTTATATGATAGCCCTGTGAGAACCCCTTTAGACATCTGAGCTCTATAACTATAAGATAATACTGTCTTAAGTCACAAAGTTTGTCATAATTTGTTATAGCTGCAACATGAAATAAAACCTCTATTTGTTGTTCTTATTCAAGTTGAGATTTCCCTAGTTATTTTTTATTTTTTGTATTTAACATATAATGTATTATTAGCCTCAGGGGTGCAGTTCTGTGAATCGCCAGGTTTACACAGTTCACAGCACTCACCATAGCACATACCTTCCCCAATGTCCATAACCTAACCACCCTGTACCTATCCCCCCTCCCCCTGGCAACCCTCAGTTTGTTTTGTGAGATTAAGAGTCTCTTATGGTTTGTATCCCTCCTGATCCAATATTATTTCATTTTTTCCTTCCTTACCACCCAAAACCCCCACTTTGCCTCTCAATATCCAAATATCAGGGAGATCATATGATAATTGTCTTTCTCTGATTGACTTATTTTGCTCAGTATAATACCCTCTAGTTCAATCCACGTCGTCACAAATGGCATGATTTCATTTCCTTTGATGGCTGCATAGTATTCCATTGTGTGTGTGTGTGTGTGTGTGTGTGTGTATATATCTTCTTGATTCACATCTTCTTGATCATTCATCTGTTGATGGACATCTGGGTTCTTTCCATAGTTTGGCTATTTTGGACATTGCTGCTATAAATATCTGGGTTCATGTGCCCCTTCGGCTTACTACGTTTGTATCTTTAGGGTAAATACTGAGTAGTGTGATTGCTGGTTCATAGGGTAGCTCTATTTTCAACTTTTTGAGGAACCCCCATGCTGTTTTCCAGAGTGGCTGCACCAGCTTGCATTCCCACCAACAGTGTAGGAGGGCTTCCTTTTTCTCTGCATCCTTTCCGACACCTGTCATTTCCTAACTTGTTCGTTTTAGCCATTCTGACTGGTGTGAGGTGGTATCTCATTGTGGTTTTGATTTCCCTGATGCCAAGAGATGTTGAACACTTTTTAATGTGTCTGTTGGCCATTTGGATGTCTTCTTTGCTGAAATGTCTGTTCATGTTTTCTGCCCCTTTCTTGATTGGATTATTTGCTCTTTGGGTGTTGAGTTTGATAAATTCTTTATAGATTTTGGATACTAGCCCTTTATCTGATATGTCATTTGTAAATACCTTCTCCCATTCTGTCGGTTGTCTTTTGGTTCTGTGGACTATTTCCTTTGCTGCACAAAATATTTTTTATCTTCATGAAGTCTGAATACCTCATTTTTGCCCTTGGTTCCCTTGCCTTTGGAGATGTTTCTAGGAAGAAGTTGCTGAAGCTAAGATTGAAGAGGATGCTGCCTGTGTTCTCCTCAAGGGTTTTGATGGATTCCTGTCTCACATTTAGGTCTTTCATCCACTTTGAGTCTATTTTTATGTGTAGTGTAAGGAAATGGTCCAGTTGCATTTTTCTGCATATGGCTGTCCAATTTTCCCAAAATCATTTTTTGAAGAGACTGTCTTTTTCCATTGGAAATTCTTTCTTGCTTTGTCAAAGATTAGTTGATCATAGAGTCGAGGGTCCATTTCTGGGCTCTCTATTCTGTGCCATTGATCTACGTGACTGTTTTTGTGCTGGTACTATACTCTCTTGATGATTACAGCTTTATAATAGAGCTTGAAGTCTGGAATTGTGATGCTGCCAACTTTGGCTTTCTTTTTCAACATTCCTCTGGCTATCCTGGGTCTCTTCTGGTTCCATGTAAATTTTAGGAGTATTTACTCTATTTCTTTGAAAAGAGTTGTTGGTATTTTGATAGGGATTGCCTTAAAGATGTAGATTGCTCTAGGTAGCATAAACATTTTCACAATATTACTTCCATGAGTATGGAATGTTTTTACACTTCTTTGTGTCTTCCTCAATTTCTTTCATGAGTACTTTATAGTTTTCTGAGTACAGATTTTTTGCCTCTTTGGTTAGGTGTATTCCTAGTTATTTTAAAGTTTTGGGTGCAATAAATGGTGCTGGGAAAATTGGACAGATAATGTGTAGAAGAATGAAACTCGACCATTCTCTTACACCATACACAAAGATAAACTAGAAATGGATAAAAGACCTCAACATGAGACAGGAATCCATCAGAATCCTATAGGAGAACATAGACAGAAACCTCTTCGACATCAGTCAGAGCAACTTCTTTCAAGATATGTCTCCAAAGGCAAAGGAAACAAAAGCGAAAATGAACTTTCGGAATTTCATCAAGATGAAAAACTTCTGTACAGCAAAGGAAACAGTCAACAAAACAAAGAGGCAACTACGGAATGGGAGATATTCACAAATGAGAATATAGACAAAGGGCTGATATCCAGGATCTATAAAGAACACCTCAAACTCAACACACACAAAACAGATAATCATGTCAAAAAATGGGCAGAAGACATGAACAGACACTTTTCCATAGAAGACATACAAATGCCTAACAGACACATGAAAAATGTTCATCATCACTAGCCATCAGGGCGATTCAAATCAAAATCACATTGAGATACTACCTTACAGCAGTTAGAATGGCCAAAATTAACAAGACAGTAAACAATGTGTGTTGGAGAGGATGTGGAAGAAAGGAAACCCTCTTACACTGCTGGTGGGAATGCAAGTTGGTGCAGCCACTTTGGAAAACAGTGTGGAGATTTCTTAAGGAATAAAAAAATAAAGCTTCTCTATGACCCCACAATTGCACTACTGGGTATTTACCCCAGAAATACAGATGTAGTGAAAAGATGGGCCATTTGTACGCCAATGTTCATAGCAGCAATGGCCACAGTTGCCAAACTGTGGAAAGAACCAAGATGCCCTTCAGTGGACGAATGGATAAGGAAGATATTGTCCATATATACTATGGAGTATTATGCCTCCATCAGAAAGGATGAATACCCAACTTTTGTATCAACATTAATGGGACTAGAAGAAATTATGCTGAGTGAAATACATCAAGCAGAGTCAATTATCATATGGTTTTGCTTATTTGTGGAGCATAAGAAATAACACAGAGGACATGGGGAGATGGAGAGGAGAATGGTGTTGGGGGAAATTGGATGGGGAGATGAACCATGAGAGACTTTGGAATCTGAAAAACAATCAGAGGGTTTTGGAATGGCAGGGGGGTGAGAGGTTGGGTGAGACTGATGGTGGGTATTATGGAGGGTACATATTGTATGGAGCACTCTGTGTGGTGCATAAACAATGAATTCTGGAACACTGAAAAGAAATTAAAAAAATAAATAAAAATTTAAAAAATAATAATAAATAAATAAAAGGATTATTCACGAAGACCAATTGGGATTTTTTCCAGGGCTGCAAATTTGGTTCAACATCCGCAAATCAATCAGTGTGATACAATACATGAATAAAATAAAGAACAAGAACCATATGATACTCAATAGATGCTGAAAAAAGCGTTTTACAAAGTACAGCATCCTTTCTTGATCTAAACTCTTCGAAGTGTAAGGATAGAAGGTACATACCTCAATGTCATCAAAGTCATCTATGAATATCATTCTCAATGGAGAAAAACGAGAGCTTTTCCACTAAGGTCAGGAACACAGCAGGGATGTCTATTATCACCACTGCTATTCAACGTAGTACTAGAAGTCCTAGCTTCAGCAATCAGGCAACAAAAAGAAATTAAAGGCATCCAAATTAGCGAGGAGAAGTCAAACTGTCACTCTTTGCAGATGATATGATACTTTATGTGGAAAACCCAAAAGACTCCACTCCAAATCTGCTAGATATTGTACAGGCATTCAGTAAAGTGCCAGGATATAAAATCAATGCACAGAAATCAGTTGCATTTCTATACACCAACAACAAGACAGAAGAAAGAGAAATTAAGGAGATTTCCCTAGTTCTTGATATATAAGTGATTTTCACTTAAGATGTGGACATCACAAATATTATATTATGAGATTCTGGATCTTAATTTAGTTGTTTCTGCTGACATTTCATGATATCAGTCTGACAGAGGAAGGCTGGGTTTTGCCTTTGTCATGCCAAGTGGAAGTAGAAGTCCAGGTTCTTTATTCAACTTCCAGTGACACCTGAAGTTAGAGGAGAGAGCTCCTAATTTCTTCTGAGTGGAGATGGGATTTCCAGCTCTCAATTGAGCTTCTACTGATGTCACCCTGGCAGGAAAGGGCAAGAGAACTGAATTACTCTTCCCCAGTCACTGTTCCTGGACCCCACTGGGTTTGGCCTTATTACCAATGGGCTATGGTAAAACACCTGACTCTTCACTAGGCCTTCTGAAATGCCATCCCAACATAGAGAGTTTCCTTGTTATTTCTCAAAGTGGATAGAAGTCCAGGAGGACTTGCATGTTCTCCATTAACACCCAAGGTGGGGGGATGGCAGCACACTTAACCACCCAAGAGGGATGAAAATCTTTGTTCCCTATTCAATCCTCTCTGTTGCCATCCAGTTGAAGCTCCTCACTCAGTATCTATGGTATGGATGTTGATGGGGCCATAAGATATTAAAGATCTTTAGGTAATGAAGTTCAGCAGAAGAGTGAGTGCTTACTGTCTAAAACTTTTCTCTTTCCACACTGCCTCTTTCTTGATTCCTTGGCTACAAAGAGCATACTTTTGCTGGGACATTTTATCTTTGTCCTTTGGAGTTTCTTGGTTGCTAGCTTTTTTTTTTGTTCCACGTCCAGGGTATATGAAATGAAAACATGATCCAGAAAAACTCAATGCTAAGTTTTCTAGCTAGTCCACCTTTCTCTTCCCAACTTTCAGATTTCCTTATGTTTTTTATTTGTTTCTTTCTCTTTTTGGGTGGTTTGTTTTGTTTCATTTCTGTATACTGTCCAGGATTTTTTTTTAAATTCTGAACAGAAGGAATAAAAGAATGCATGTCCACTTTATCTTCCTGGAAGCAGAAATCCTATTTTGTTTTTTAATCAAAAATAAGGTGAAGGTCAGAGATGTTAAATAACTTGCTGGATCTTACACATCTATTGATCTCAATGTTCCTCACCCCCATGTTCTCCCAATTCAAATACTTGGAATGGTAGTTTAATGCCACATAATTTAATGTTATAAATTCTAGTTTATAGAAGGTAGAATTTGTTTAAAGGTAACACAGAAACATTTTTTTTAATTAGAAAAACCAGGAAGATCATACGACCAAGCCATTTGACAGAAGTTTTTATTTAAAATGAAACTTAATTCTACTTTAAAAAAAAAAGTTCCCTGCATAATTTCCTCCAAACACTGCCTTTATTTTGTATTGAATATCCATTTTGGGTTTCTGCTTTTAATTCTCACATCTTTCAAACCTCAAAATAAACTAACTGAGAGACAGTTGTACCTTGTCAGGTCACTAACAGTCCCAAGCAGAGGGTGGGGAAGGACACTCTTGAGGGACATTTTGTGGAAGAGCCAAATTAAAATAATTTTTAAGATATATATTTATCCAACACATCTTGTTCAGCAGCTTTAGGTACCTCTTGAAAATGCCAGCATACATGCATCTCACACAATCCTCTTTATACTTATAAAAAAAAAAAAAGAAAGAAAGAAAATGTGTGTAGCTGCATAAAAATCATTTATCTCAAACAGAGCTAGAAGCATATCAGATATACCATGACAAGCTGCAAAATCATAGATTTTTATTTTCCTTTTTTGTATATCCTTCTAATAGTTCCAATGAAAACAGAACAGAGGTTCCTCAGAAAGTTAAAAATAGAGCTACCTTATGATCCAGCATTTCACTACTAGGTATTTACCCAACGGATACAAAAATACTGATTTAAAGGGATACATGCACCCTGATGTTTATACCAATGTTAAAAGCAACAGCCAAATTATGAAAAGGGCCCAAATGTCCATTGACAGATGAATGGATAAAGAAGCTATGATATATACAAAATGTGGACTATTACTCAGCCATCAAAAAGAATGAAATCTTGCCATTTGAGACAGCATTAGAGAGTATAATGCTATGAAAAAATAAGGCAGTTAGAGAGAGAGAAATACTATATGATTTCACTTATATGTAGAATTTAAGAAAAAAAAAAACAGATTAACATAGGGAGGAAAAAGAATGAGGCAAGCAAAGAAACATACTCTTAACTATAGAGAAAAAAACTGATAAGTTACCAGAAGGGAGAAGAGTGGAGGATGGGGGAAATAGGTGATGGGGATTAAGGAGGGCACTTGGGATGAGTACCAGGTATTGTGTGAAAGTGATGAATCACTAAATTCTATTTCTGAAATTGGTATTACACTGTATGTTAACTAAATGGAGTTTAGAAACAAAATTTGGAGAAAAATTTTAAAAATTTGTATTGGTAATATTAGATTCAATAAACAACCAATAATTTATTGAGCATATAGTATATGCTTAGCTGCTTATAGCATAGAGAGACCTCAGAACCTGTTTCATCTTATGAAACTCTCAATTCAATTCTACCTCTTGATTTTCAGCAGACAACCTCACTGTTTACTCACTGAGTAGATCCTGACCAAAAGGTCAAAATTCTTGTAATTTCTCTGTTCTTTATTTGAAAATGTCAATGTACATGTCATGACCCTATGTATTTCTGTCTAAGAATAAGGACTATCTCCTCTCTATTCCAAGGTTAACCTCTCCATCCTGGCTTTTGCTCCCCTTACTATCTGCAACACAGGATAGGTATTTCCAAACATTCTAGGTTCCCAGGGCTGGTAGGGTCTCAGTACTTTTCCATCGTCCTCTTAGACCAAAAGAATTACTTCACACTTTCATTTAAGTCGCTAAATCTAAAAAATTAATAAATATTTAGACCCCAATAACTCTATAGCTGCTAGAAAAGTAATGCACATAAATTAGAAAATGTTGTTTTAGTGTTCAAACTGAAATTATGACTATTAATTGGACACTGCACAACTTTTCAAACCACAGAGTCAGTTTAGATGCTTCTTATCCCATTTCCTAGGAATTTTCATGTGGTACTTACTTTTTATGGCAGCAAATATTGAGAACGAGCTTTACATCAACAAGAGCACAGTGTAGTCTAAAGTTGAAAATGTCCACCATCTTACCCAAGTGGTTCACATGGTGCTTTGCAGATGTCAAGTATCACTGTGTTTCTTTAAAAAATTTAAAATATCCCACAGTGGCCCTGTGAATTCACTATGGTGTGTTGGGCCACTTGAATACTCAGTTTGAGAACACAGGAATGTATCAACTACTAACCCACAACGTCTGAGCTGAATTTCCAGTTGTGTCATATCCTAGGTATGCACCTGAGGAATCAATCTGTGTTTGCGTGTGTGTGTTTTCATTTAAAAATTTTATAAAGATAGTATTTATTTGTAAGTATTTATATATAAAGATAGTATTATTATAAAGATTTATGAAGTATTTATTTATAAAGATAGTATTATTATAAAGATTTATGAAGTATTTATTTATAAAGATAGTATTTTTATAAAGATAGTATTTATTTGTAGGTCTTTTAAAAATTTAAATTAAAATTTTAATTAATAAAATAAATAAAATGAAAGCAATTCCAAGCACAGGGCATACCTTATATAAATAAACATTAAATGTTCATTTATACACTAGCAGTGTCCTCATCTTCCAAAATTGTAACCTCTTTATCAATTTTATCTTTTCCATAAGACCTAATATAAAAATAACAATTTAAAAACAACATACACACATAAAAGGAGAGAGAGAGAGACCATTTCCTTGGTTTTACTTTTTTTTTTTTTTAAGATTTTTTTTTTTTTTTGACAGACAGAGATCACAAGTAACCAGAGAAGCAGGCAGAGAGAAGCAGGCTCCCTGCTGAATAGAGAGCCCTATGTGGGGCTTGATCCCAGGACCCTGGGATCATGACCTGAGCCGAAGGCAGAGGCTTTAACCCACTGAACCACTCAGGCGCCCAAGTCTTCCTTTCTCTTAAACAATGTGTCTTTTTCTTTTTCAAGCTTAGTTTATTTAAGAATTGTGGGCTCTGCTCTGCCACCTTCCCACGCAGCATCCTGTTTTTTGCAAGTACCTGGTCCTTTGGGATGAAGACTCCACAGCATTTGCCCCTTGTGTGGGAAAATCACACTCTACTTTTTGCCAGCCACTGATCCAGTGGTCTTCCTTCATTTACAGCCTTATGTTCCATGTAATTCATATTCTGCTCTTCTGCGATACTTTTAAATTGTACGTAATTATCAAGTTTTTCCTTTGCTACTCTGCACATCAGAAAATATGTGGAGTTTGTTTGTTTGGAAGTTAGGACAACTAGCCTTCATTTCTACAGATTCTGATTAAATGACTCTAATGTAAGAATCTCACAACATCAAGTGGGAGTAAAAGCAGTATCACTGTCTCTAGTTCTCAATAACTGAATCTGATTTCAGTGTTGACCTCTTTTCTATCCCGGTGGGGTTGATTTAGTGTTGGGTAGTTTGGGGTTTTCCTTTTTATGTTCAGAGATTTCATGTAAGTTTGAGAGCTGTATTAGTCTGCATGGGCTGCCTTAACAAAATATTGTAAGCTGAGAAGCTGAGACAACAGAAATTTATTTGTAAGCATTCTAGAGGCTGGATGTCAGAACAGAGTGTCAATATGGTTGGTGTACAGTGAAGGCCTCCTTTCTGGTCTGCAGAGAGCTTCCTAAGCTGTGTGTTCTCATATGGGCTGCCCTCAGTGAGTATGCATGGGAAGTGTTGGGAAGCGATCTCTTTCTTGCCTTAGGAGACCACTACTCCCAACATGGAGACCTTTCCTCAACCATCAGGGCCTGCTCTTTTTTTTTATTTTTTTAGATCAACTTTTTAAAATTTTAAATTAATTATTTAAATTTAAATTATTTTTAAAATTTTTAAATTAATATTTAATTTATTTATTTGAGAGAGAGAGAAGCATACAATCCGCTGAGAAGGAAGGCTGACACAGGGCTTGATCCCAGGACCCACTGATCATGACCTAAGCTGAAGGCAACCACTTAATGGACTGAGCCACTCATGTGTCCCCACTTATGACCTAATCTAACCCTAGTTGCCTCTCAAAGGCTCTATCTCACATCACATCACAGTGTGGATTGGGATTTCATCATTGAATTTTGAAAAAATACATTCAGTCCACAACAAGGGGTTTACCTAGAAGTCTGCGGAGATGTCACTGAAGTAGTCTGTGTCTATTTGAGATATATAACAGTCTACCAGGGGTTGGGCATCGGTTTTTGATATGGCTGCAGCACCCTCCCTGTGTCTGTCTGCAAAGCCCTTTTCCTTGCTGGTGAAACACCCCTGTCCCTCCTGGGTGAATGGAATTGCAATTCTATCTCCCCACCACAAGAAGATGGAAAGCTCTCATAAGGCCCTTTCTACCTTTGTAAACATTGCCAGTCAAGACTGTTCAGGACTAGGCTTTCTTCTGAAACCCAGAGAATGTTGACCTAGTGGGGAGAGTTGCTGGTGCTCTTATTCATCTGAGTCCTAGGGGCTTTCTTTTTCCTTTGGATCAATATGCTCAAGAGTCTCAAAAAACAGCAACTACCCTTTTCTGATTTCTAAGTCATATCTTTTTCTGGGAGCAATGATCATAAAGTGGCCAACCTAATTAAATGGAGGAAATTTCTAAAGCAAGGAGGACATATTTGACAGAAAACTTAAAAACTGAATTTTCTGAGGTTTAAATAACCATGTCATTATTCAGATGTGTAGCCAACATGGAGAGACACTGCTTTGTATTTTCTCCTATTCATTCCATAAATTGCCACCATTCCCACCATCACTTTTAAAATCATGACTCCAATAGTTTTTCTCTAGCATAACATATGCTGTAAGCAATACACTCTGACTTCCTTTTTTCTGCTATGTATTTCCACTCAGATATATCCAGTATCTCAAACCCAATATACCAGTGGGCAACTATTATCTTGCTTTGGTCCCAAACCTCTCCCTCTCCATTCTTACTCAGGGGAAATGGTTCTGGTAACTCATCTATCTCACATTTGGTTGAGGGGACTTCAAATTTATCCTTCTTTCCTCAAATCTATAGTTCTACTCAGTGTTTAAATGTCATAGACTGTTTTATCCCTTTTAAAAATAACCACTTTTTCTTTTTTTTTAAGATTTTATTTATTTATTTGACAGAGAGAGAGAGATCATAAGTAGGCAGAGAATGATACAGAGAGAAAAGGGGGAAGCTGGTTCTTCACTGAGCAGAGAGCCCAATGTGGGGCTTGGTCCCAGGACCCTGGGATCATGACCTGAGCCGAAGGCAGCGGCTCAATCCACTGAGCCAGCCAGGTGCCCCACCACTTTTTCTTTATACTAACTGCAAGCTGACATCTTGCAGTGTGACTAGTGTGCCAGTGGTTTAACAAATGTAATCATAATTACTCAGTTTAAGAGCCCTGTGTGGCAGGAAAGGGATATATTGTGTTTTTGTGTGTGTGTGTGTGTGTTTAATATAAGGTTTCTATTTATTTATTTGTCAGAGAGAGAGAGAGAGAGAGAGCGCATATGCAGCTAGACTGACAGGCAGAGGCAGAGAGAGAAGCAGATTCCCTGCTGAGTAAGGAGCCTGATGTAGGACTCAATCCCAGGAGTCTGGGATCATGACTTGAGCTGAAGGAAGCTGCTTAGCTGACTGAGCCACCCAGGTGTCCTGGGGTATTGTTTTGTCTACTGAACATATCAGGAACCTAAAGCTCAGAAAACTAATGTGCCAAGTTCACAGTAAGTCAACAAAGTATTTCAGTTCCACAAACTTTCTTTTGGAGCTTTTTTGGACCCTTGGTTGTTCCATAGATTAACTCAAATATTCTTACCTTCAAACAATTTAGAATGGCACATTAATGATGATTGTTTACATATGTCTCTATCCCTATCTATCTATCTACTTATCTATATAGAAATACAGGTGGAGCTCCAGGTGAGGCAGATGGATGTATCTCTTGGTTTGACCAAGTTTATCACCTCTCTAGACACAGATTAATCTGTGGATATACCGTTTGTGCAAGAACCTCATTGTTTTCATCATCTCTGAAGTAAAGTACTGTAGAATGGTGACATATCAAGGATTTTTATGTTGTTCAATTTATTTTCTGCTTAAATCACTTATTTATGATTTCTCTTTGATAACCTTTTAGCATTTATGAGTTTCCCCACAAATTTGAGTTTAGAGAGAAAGAAAAAGAAAAGGAGGGAGGGAGGAATGAAGAGAGAGAGGGAAAAAGAAAGAGAGAGGAAGAAAGAAAGAAAGAAAGAAAGAAAGAAAGAAAAGGGAGAAGGAGGGAGGGAAGAAGGAAGGAAGGAAAGAAGAAAGGAAGAAAGAAGGAAACTCATATTGAGAAAAATTGTTCATATAAAAACTGTAAATCCTCTTGTCCTTTAATCTAAGATATTCCATCCTTGGTCACATGCATGCCATTTTTCTGTGGCTGTTGCCTAACTCCTAAGCTCAGATATTTCAACTATAGGAAGAGCATGGCAGCCAGGTACTTCTTAGCAGATGAGTTTCCATCAACTTATGCTACCTGTTCCCATTGATGTGTATAAAGTAGATTGAGTTTCTGTCCAAAGCAAACAAGCAAGATCACAGAGTATATTTCAGGGGCAAACAGGCAGCAAACAAAAGAACAGGATTCTCATTTTATATATTTATATTTTTTACTCCTATATGTGAGGTGGCAACACTTCATATGCTTCTCAACTTGATCCTATTTTTTGCCCTTGAGCAAAAGATGTTAGAACACCCCTCAGCATATGCTTGCTCTTAAAAAAAAATGAAGGACTCAATCACTAAAGTGGTAAGCAGCTTGATGGAATCTTTAAGTGGAGCAAAGGAGTTAAGTACTAGAGTGTTGACCTGTGAAGGAAAGAGAGCTATGTGGCCTTTTCACTCTAAGTACGTACATGACATAGAAGAGAATTAAATGTTAACTCAAACAAAATTAAACATTAAATGTGAGGGGCAAGGAGCCTTGTTAAATACCATGCATTCTCAGATGTGTGAGATAAAGTTGTATCTCCTATCTTGACAATAATTTAGTGTGCAAAGGAATTTTCACTGCTGTTGTTCATTGAGATTGTTACATAAATAAAAAGTAGAGTAGATAGGACCAATGCTAAAACATCAGCCACCTAGAATGTACCATCTCAGTCTCAATGGAAAATGTGTTCTAAAAAGATGTGCTTTGGGTGCAGTCAGAAAACTTATCTTATTTACAAAGGAAGAAAAATACTAAATTATAGGTTGGGTCTAAAACTATTCAATAGCGCACAGTGGTAGAAACCATGATTGTGGCAACAGTGCAGAGGCGAAAATAAATTATTGTAGTACTTGGTACAAAAGGGAATCAAAATGAACTCAGAGGCTGGCAATTCTGGGTTTCATTCACAGTTCTGCCACTAAGTCTCAGACTACAGGCAGATCATTGAAAGTCCCCTGGCCTCTGCTTCCTCATCTCTAGAGGACCAGTGTCTTACAGAGATCGTATCTTATTATGGTGAAATAATCATAATTGCAGTCCCTCCATAGGCTTTTTCTCATCATGTCCTATCCTGGGGCTTCTCATTCTCCTTCCAAGTCACTCCAGGAGACAGCAGAACTGTCATAATTTTGATGATTTTTTTTCATTATTATTATTATTCTACGATGATCGAGAGTCATTTCCTTCTTTGCTTACAGAGCTAGCATCTTTTGCCATTGTGCAAAACATGGGGCCTGTTCAGGCCTTTCTTGGCCTCCTTAAAGGTGCTATTTCATATTGTGGAGTGCCACATTAGACCCAATATCACCTTAGTGCTTCTCATTTTCTTTAACACTCTTCCTCAGTGAAGCTTTTTCTTTCATTCACAACATTCTTACTGTGCTTAATGCACTGCATTGGATTCCTTTGTGTGTGTGACTCATTCCTCAACAATTTCCAAAAGAGTCACTGGATAAACGAAAGTATAAAAATGAACAACAATAAGGCCTATAGTGCGGGGGGGGGGCATGTAATAGGAAGTAAATTTTGATCTAATTCTTTCTGGGGAGCTAAGAGCTTTCCCTACCCAAAACCCACCTGCCACAATTTCAAAGCAATCATTACTATTTATTTCTTGGCTGGAAAACCCAGGATTTCTCTCAGTCAGACCTGTGTAAGAATCAGCTCTTTGGCAATTGATTTTTGTAAAGATAACCTAAGAGGAAAGTTTAGTTGGCTTGGTATTCAATCCTTCCAGACCTGAGGAGACCAACAGAAATTGTATGGCCAGAATCAGACAAAGAAAGGACTTTGTCTTGTTTTGGTCTTCTTCTTTATGGTCTAGAATAAAAGGAGACATAACCTATCTTTAAAACATGAATATTGAATGAACGAATGGATGAATTGATAGACACAAGTAGACATTTTAGATGTTAAAAGACACTCTTTATTATCCCTTATAATGACATTTAATTCCATTTGTTTTTCTTTCTGTACACGCCAAATAGTTGTGCTAAGAAAATATTGCTTTCCTTTTGGTTTGTAACCATTTACATTGTTGACAATTTTTCAGTGGAAGAGACAAAACTAAACTCGTAATTAGCTGAAGTGGTCAGAGTTTGATTTGAATATCTCCAGATACTGCAGTAAACTTTTATGTTGATATATTTCCTCCCCCAGTAGCACTGTGAGGAAGGTGTTAACTGTTATGCACACTACATAAAAGAAAAAACAAAACAGACAAACAAACAAACAAAAAACACACAAAACAAACAAATGAACAAAAACTGAGACCAAAGGAAGTAGATTCAATTCACCACTGCTAAGTAGTGGATCTGGTAATTGAATCCAGTTAATCAGTACTCATAATTTCCCAGAAAAAAGGCAGAGAAAGGAACATCTGCCTCACCCCTGTCATCAATGAAATAGCCCTGTCCCCTGAGCCAAAGAAATGTTTCAAGAGCTCAACCCATAATAAATAAATATATAAACAATAATTATAAATAAATATACACATGTATGTGGATATATGCATCTTTTCCTCCTATATCCTCTCCTTCCAATATATTTTTCTCTATTAGTTCCCATCTTCAACCCTGGAGTCTATTCATCAGTTTGAAGGCTTAGATTCCTGAAATACAAATGGACATACAAAGTGATCTTATTGAATATGTTTGCAATAGAGAATAACAGGGGGCCCAGAGCTATAGTACACTGGTTTTCAGAGATCTTGGATGCTTTATCTAGTCAGAAAATCATCGGGTCATCTTTTGGGAGATGTAACATCCGGCTAAAACTCTGTCACTCACTAGCTATGGCTAGTCCCAGGTAGGCTTTATTTTCTTTATTCATAAAATGAATTATTGAGTTCTATAATGTCTAAGTTTCTTAATTTTTCTAAAATCCTCACACATACTTTTTTTAACCAGTCTTTAATTAAAATAAGATGAAATGTTGAATGACAAAATGTTATCAGCTTAATATATTTTAATAAGTATTAAATTAGATGACTTATCAAAAGTCTCACTGGTCAAAATTTTTATGGTGTTGCTTTAAATAAAGTCACACCATGAAAACATTGCTTCTTCATCTTTCCTTAAAAGGTCTATGAATTCTTGATATGACCAACATTCTGTATTGACTTGGAAGATCCAACCAAGTCTCAGTTCTTTTTTACCATACCTCAGATATCCCCGGTTTCATTAGGACCCAGCTGAAATCACAAAGCTTATTTTTTTTGTCTATTGTAGACTACACAGCCCATCAAACATTAGCAGATAGATGGAAGCAATCAGTCCATAAACTATATTATGTCAAATAGAGCATTGTATTCATTGTGAGCTAAGTAAAATGTCATTTATTCTAGAAATATTAATTTGTTGGTCCTAGGTGAAGTTCAAGGTATTGAAAATTGAAGTAGATACATTTCTTTGTTCTCAGAGTTTACATTTCAGTGAGGGGAGCAGAAAATAAACACAAATATAAACAGGTTAATTTGAGGGAGAATAAAGAAAGCTATACAGCATTAAAGTAGGGTGATTTCTTAGATAATATGGAACGTTATTTTAGATGGGGGATTTTAAAAGGTTTCACAGTGGAGCTGAGCTGACACTTACATGATAAAAAAGAAAGGTGAGCAGATGAAAACAGGATGCAGTCAGGTCTTTAGGGATTTTGGGCCATGCAGGTCCAGGTAAGACATTTTAAATCCAAAGAGAAGTCTTCTGAGAGTTTGTAACTGAAGTGATATGATCTGAGTACTGTCATTAAACACAGCATTTCCCCTCTAACAATATATGAAAGTATGTTTCCACACTGCAAAATTTACCTGAATTCCAGGTTCAGTTTCGTCATGTTTTCCATACCTTAGGATCCTATTTCTTACTGAAATCTCATTGCCCCACAGAGATTCCTTCAGTGATTTACTCCAAATAATAAATTTGAAGAAATTACTAAATAAGAATGAGTCCACTGAATATTTCTGAGGGAAACAAAAGAAAAAAAATTACATCACAGCAATGTAGGAAACTTCAAATTAACTCCCCACCTAAGTTCTTAAAATGTGTTTCAGCCATGCCAGCACCAGCATATTCTCTGATTTCATCTGGTCCTTCCATTCTGTGAGATTTTTTGTTTTTAATCATACTTCTTTCATCTCTGAAGATTGAAAAAGTGGCTCCAAATTGCCTTCTTTGACATTGTGTAATATTTCACCATCACCTAATTTATCCCCTTTCTATAAATTAGATACTCAAATGTCTAATAATTAAGCATCTAAGGGATACTTCTAATTTTTCCCTAAGATAGATTTATTTATTTATTTATTTGAAAATGGGAGGGAGACCTTGTGAATGTGTATGTGGTGTGGGGGAGTTGAGAGCAGAGGGAGAAGGGAGGAGCAGAGTGAGGGAGCAGAAGAGAAAGAGAAAGAATCCAAGTGGACTTCACCCTGAGCTCACAGCCCTATTCAGGACTCCATCTCAGTGCCCTGAGATCATGACCTGAGCCAAAACCAAGAGATCATGACTGAGCTGAAGGTGAGAGTTGGACACTTAGCCAATTGAGCCACCCAGATGCCTAAGAAACATTTCTTATTAACATCATTGGTAGAAGTAAATTTTTTTTTTTCTGCAAAGAAAGTTTATTTAGGTGTTTGTCTTTGTATTTAAGGCTTCTGGATGGAGTTATTTTGTGACCCTTTATTTATATGAACTTAGTTGGAACCAAACTATGACTAGCTTGTTTTTTCATCCTTCTTTGTTAAGACTTTCTCTTTAGGATCACCTAAAATAAAACAGGAATAGAAAATTGAGTGAATGGATCTTACAAAATCAGCTGAATTTAATGTCACATAGTCAAAACTAGGTACTTTGCTAAAATTTTCCGCTTTACTCCAGAGAAGAACAGACACCCTTTCTCCTTTACTTAGGGGACATGCTGCTCTTCATTTTGTCCTAGTTTTTGTGGGTAAACAAAGGTTACACTCAAATTGTGCTCTTAAAAACAACAATATGTGCTCTGCCTGAATCCCAGTAGAATGTACGGTTCACATTTCATGAATTTTGGCTTTAACAAATTACCATTTACTTTGTGCATCATTTATAAATAAGTGAAGAAACGAACAAACAAACACACCTTAAGGAACCAATTGTAATGTATTGCATTCAAACCCAACAGAGCAAAATAAGTGATACCCATTTTGTTCTTCAATCAATTATTTAATTCCTTAACTGGACACAGAGTATTTGGAAATATCTAAAGATATAGAAACTTAACTCATTTTTAATGAAGATTTATTACCTGAAGTCTACACTGTCACACAAATAGTGAAGAGAGTGCTATATTTTTCACATGCATGGGTCATGATTCTACACCTGAGGAATTTCCTATTTCCAGCAGCCTCCACCTGCCATCCTTCTTCTACCTTCTCAGTTTACTGTCTGCAAGCTTCCAGACATGGAACTCAGCTATTTTGTTCCATCTAGTTTTCTCTTCCATGGAACTGGAGGAAAAAAAAAAAAAAAAAAATATATATATATATATATATATATATTAGCCATGATGGCACGACTTTTCTCCAACAGACTTCCTCCCTAAAAAAAAAACAGCAATTATCTTCATTTTGTAGAATACTACATATGATTCCATAGAACACCATAAATTAATCTAGGAAGAGTTCATACTTAGGACATAGTGGGGGATAAGAGGAGAACTTGATGAAATTCTCAGAAACATCAATAAATGATGTATGGAGCCCTTGACTCTATTCCTATTGACTTTGTGTGCTTACAGTGAAAACAACAACAACAACAGCAAAATAGGTTTACTGCCTTTTCTGTTGGAGGCAGAAAATCCAGGCATGATCATCCAAATTCTATTAAATATCTCTGACTTGTATGTCCGAAATGAGAACAGTAGACCTTTGGATCCCTATTGATTTAAGTTCTTCAGTGGATTTCTTTCATCTTTCACTTGGTTAGCTTTTCCTAGTGCCCTCATATCATGATAGAAACTTTCTGTTCCTCAGTGTCTTGTGCACCTGGCTCCATGTGGATGTCTGTGGGTTCCTAAATTTAGAAAGTCAGTAGAATTACAAATTCCACAAATTGGCTACCAAGATGGATTATAAACAGGCAATGTTAAAGGGCAAAGCAATCCTTGGATAGAAGGGGCATCCTCTATTTGGGCTTACAGGCAGGGACTTAGGGTCATGCCATGTAAGGCACTGTGGGTGCAGTGTTTGGCTGCCCTCTGATCTCACCATGTCCTCACCTCCTTCCTCAAGGTAATATCAGTAGTCTGAGGTGGGCCTACAGGGCAGAGCATCACATTTTACAGCACAGTCTGTGCCAGAAATCAATGCCACTTCAGCTGCTTCTGATCTGACTCCACTCTGTCTGATTTCTGAGCCTGCTCTATTCCCTGTCCATGAAGTTCTTGGAGGCTCCTGGCTTCCCTGCTTCAGAACCAGTTATCTACAGCAGCTTTGGTTGTACTCCCTGTTCTGCTTCATTTTCCTTCTAACCTTACTGGACACGAGCTCCATGCTGAATTGCTCCTCAAACCTTAGTTCCTTCCTTTAGTCTGGACCTGGGACTGTTTGAGGAAAAGAAGAACCTGGAGGAAGGTGACTATGAGGATAGAATGCTCTCAGAAAATACTGAACTGTCAGTGCTCCCAATACTGACATCTCCATTGAATTAATCATAATACTATGATTCAGATTAGATCAATGATTATTGCAAAAATACAAACATATTTTCTGACCCACTTGCTTTGGTTACTCTGATACAAGGATATTAGGCAGAAAACAGAGAGTTTAAAATAACACAATTTCACTAATGGGTACATATGTGTGTAATGCACACACATTTAATTAAGCATTACCCTGACAACCTACAGGTTTTTTAAGAAAGAGAACAGTTTTTTATTTGAAGACAAATGTTAATGTATTCTCATATGTCCATATTCTAATATATTTCACAGACTT
Organism: Taxidea taxus jeffersonii; assembly: GCA_003697995.1. Classification (NCBI taxonomy): domain Eukaryota; kingdom Metazoa; phylum Chordata; class Mammalia; order Carnivora; family Mustelidae; genus Taxidea; species Taxidea taxus. Next base: position 21,074 of record RCUC01167941.1, read on the forward strand.
GAAGTATTACAGTAAAACATTACTTGAATATTCATTTTATATTAATATGATGTTAATGCCCACCAAAATTATGGACTCTAAAAACCAAGAACAATTAATTTTGTAGCTTGGATTCCCAACTCTTCAATTTTTGAAACTAAAATGTGAATCATTGAAATTGTCCAGTCAAAACTGTGTGATTAGATAATAATTTACACAATGCAATATTTTTAAATTTTAATGTAATTAATTTAAATGTAATATTTTTAATTGTCCAGTCAAAATTGTGTGATCAAATAATAATTTACACAATGTAATATTTTTAATGTAATATATTTTAATGTTTGTGTGTGTGTGCTGTTGTATTCTCTTGCCTGAGTTCCAAGTGAAAGAATAAGGAAGAGGGAGAAAAGGCATATAATAGGAAGGAGAATTGGACCTTCAACAAATGAGAAATTTCCAGCTGTTGACAGATATTCATTCAAGTGGAAGAAATCTTAGCCCAGAATAAGGGCCAGAAGGCCCTGCAACAGAGGGGGCATCCATCTGTGAAGGATACCAGGAGTTGCATTTGGAGGATCCCAGGGCAAGAACAAGAAGTAAACCTCAAAATAAGTATATGAGTGAAAAAGTTGCCTATGCTAAATCCAGGCCAGGATGTCTATACCACTCTCCTCCTCTTCACCCTTCCTTCTACACCAAGAAGCCGCGAAGTGTTAAGTCCACTGAGAACAAAACAAAACAATTAAATTGAAACAAATAGACAAAAGCTTATTATGTAAGTGCATTGTATAAACTATCTAGGAAAACTGGAAAGAGTATCACTTGCAATCTAACATGAAGGAAAAGCAGATATGTTATAAAATTATCACAGTTTTTAAGCTTGGGAAGCTTCCCAAATTCATTTTCTTCATTAAAAGACCACTTAGAGGGTGTCTGGGTGGCTCACTTGGTTAAGCTCCTGCCTTTGGCTCAGGTCATGATCCCAGGGTCCTGGGATTGAGCCCTGCATTGTGCTCTCTACTCAGCGGGGAGCCTTCTTCTCTCTCTCCCTCTGCCTACTGCTCTGCCTACTTGTGTTCTCTTTCTGTGTCAAAAAAAGTAAATAAAATATTTAAAAAATAAAGATAATAAAAATAAAAGACCCACAGAAATAAGAGCGCTTCCATAATGGTTTTTCTCTCCACCCTTTGCAGTGCCAGAAACAAGTTTCCCTGTTTGCCCATAGGTCTGTAGCCCTGGCCTATCTACTTTTACCTAGCTGTCTAGAGTTTATTATATATATCTTTTATTTTGTCTAGGACACTAACTTCTTTAGGGTAGAGAACATGTAAAGTAACAATATATACTGTCCACTAGATGCTATGTCTTACATGGAGTACTTTTTTTTTTTTTTTTCATTGCCAGTTAATCCACTACTATGCATCTGACACTAGTCCTGTCACTCAATAGCAACAGAAAAAGTAGACCATCCCCGTCTTGAGGAACTGACAATCTGGTCAGGGTATAAACACAACAAGTAAATAACATTTGCTGAAGTGCTAAGAGTGATGAACTTCAAACTTCAAAACCACCATGTCTGTCTCTGTGCTTTCTCTAAATCTAAAGACCCACATTTTAAATGCTCTACAAGTCTTTCTCCCCGCGTCCCCCCACCGAGATGTTTTGTCATCATCTTAAACACAGTGTGTCTCATCTGAATTTAGTCGCTTCTCCTGGCATCATCCCTACTCTCAATTTTCCTATTTCTATTGCCAGAAGTATTTTGGAACAGTGATATAGGTTTTTTGGTTTTTGTTTTTGTTTTGTCTTTTACTCTCTATATTCTAACTGTAATGAGATGAAGTCCTTACCAGCAGCATTTTCATATTTCCTGTTTTTATTTCCACTGATGGTTCTCTTGTCAATACTCTAATCACTTCAGTTCTTCCCATATGTTCTCTACTTCTACTTGATCTGCAAAAACTCACCAACTCTGTTCTCACTCTAAATTGTGGGTTGTGTTAAATACCTTTAACACATACAGTGTCAATATGGACTCCTGTAATCTGTAACTCTCCTGTCGGAGAAGACTGTTGAGAAAAAGTCGTATCTCCTCAGTCTACAAAGCCAATAAGAATGAACAACTAGAGGACACATAGGTGGCTCAACCAGTTAAGCATTATCTTAGGCTCAGGTCATGTCCCAGGGTCCTGGGATTGAGCCCTGCATCAGGCTCCCTGCTCAGTGGGGATCCTGCTTCTCTTCTCCCTCTGCCTCTCTCTCTGTCCAATAAATACAATCTTAAAAAAAAAAAAAAAAAAGAATGAACAACTAGATAGATGCTGAGTTGTTGTGGGGACTTGGAGAATGCTATGTTTACTGGGGGGTGTAGAGTTTTCAGGAAGGGAAGAGTATATATGTGAATACCAAGATGTCGATGATATTAGAGTTAAGGACGATTTTGGCAAGAATAGGAATAATTAGCATTGGATGAAGGCAGGATGAGTTAAGGTTGGGCAGGATATTTCCTATTAAAGAAAGTGGCTTTATTTTCCAGGTACTAGAAAGGCAAAGATATGTTTTTAGAAAGGTAATCATGTAATTGGATTGGGAAACTTAAAAAGAAAATCATATGGCAGCTCTCTCTGAGTACTTCAGTTCACATTGTTTATTCATTTTCTGTTAGACAAAGATCTGCTCAAGGATGAGCACTAGGTCATGTTCAATTTTTAATCTCTTGTGCAAGCCAAAGTGCCTATAGCTGACACACAGCCTGTATTAATTGACAATGGGTTATAACAGAAAGTTTCTTTCATCTTCTGCCATTTAATATGAGTTTTGTTTTGTTTTTTGAATATAGTTGCCACGCAATGTTACTTTAGTACTATTTAATTATGTTTTAAAGTTATCATTGAATTTCTCAACAGTGTGGATCTTCTCTCTCCAGCTAAACAAAGTGCTACTTTTTTTTTAATTTAAATTATTTATTTATTTATTTGTCAGAGAGAGAGAGAGAGAGTGCACAGGCAGGCAGTGTGGCAGGCAGAGGCAGAGAGAGAAGCAGGCTCCCCACTGAGCAAGTAGCCCAATGCGGTACTTAATCCCAGGACCCTGGTATCATGACCTGAGCCAAAGGCAGCGGTTTAATTGATTGAGTCACCCGGCTGTCCCCAAAGTCCTACTTTTTAAAGCATAACTATCATACCATGCTTATTATTAAATCACAATACACTTAATGAGAACCTTCTCGACACCAGAAACTACTAGAAGCTAGAGGTACAGAGAGTGAGGGACATGAGATATTTTTACTCTTGTTGGGGGTTACATACAATGTCATTCATAAAGTACTAATAAGTTAGAGACATTGATAGATTCTATAATTATTTAAAAAAAATAATAATTCAACAGGGGCACTTGGGTGGCTTAGTGGGTTAAGTCTCTGCCTTTGGCTCAGGGCATGATCTCAGGGTCCTGGGATCAAGTCCCGCTTCAGGCTCTCTTCCAGAGGGAGCCTGCTTCCCCCTCTTTCTCTCCGCCTGCCTCTCTGCCTACTTGTGATCTCTCTCTCTGTCAAATAAATAAATAAAATTTTAAAAAAACAATTAAGCAGCAGCTATCTTTATACAAAATATGGATAGACTTTCTACATAAAATATCCTCCACTATTAGTGCTCAGTCCAAACCATCTTTGCCTGATGTGTTCTTCTAAATGCCAGCAATGCCTTTTTTACCCTGGCTCAAGTACATCCTCTAAATTAGATTGTCACTGGATGTGCTAATTTTGATATATTTTGCAATAACATGATGGATCTTGAAAAGTAACACTCTGAATTGTTTACATAATTAAATTTGTGGCATCTGTTTCTTCTGCAAATATTGTGCTAACCTAAAACCCAAGCAAAGTAGAAATAGAGCAACTTCTGTTTGGAACTATTTTCCTTAAAAGCATCAATTAATAATTCATTTATTATATCAGAGTGAAACTTGTTCCAATAAATTATTAATGAATAACTACATTTTGTCTTGATATGCAAAACCTGTCTCCAACAATTATAAAATGTCACAGCCTGATTATAAGTTATAGTAAAAAGCCACATGGGGCTAAAACTCCTATAGTAATATATATTTAGCTTTGCCATCTTTGGCAAACTTTTATTAAGCAGTTAATTTTGTATGACAATATAAGAAAAACACACAAGCTTGATGTCTGTGCTCTCAAATGTTGTGTCCTAAAATAGTCCCTGGGATTTACTGTTACTTAGTAAATACTTTTTGAGCATCATGACACACACTGTACTAGAATTTCAATAAGAAACACGGATCTGATATTATGCCTCCACCAGAAAGGATGAATACCCAACTTTTGTATCAACATAGATGGAACAGGAGGAGATTATGCTGACTGAACTAAATCAAGCAGAGAGAGTCAATTATCATATGGTTTCACTTACTTTTGGTGCGTAAGGAATAACATGGAGGACATTAGGAGAAGGAAAGGAAAAGTGAATTGGGGGAAATTGGAAGGGGAGATGAAGCATAAAGAGACTGCAGACTCTGAGAAACAAACTGAGGGTTTTGGAAGGGAGGTGGGTGGGGTGTTGGGTGAGCCTGGTGATGGGTATTATGGAGGGCACATATTGCATGGAGCACTGGGTGTGGTGCATAAACAATGAATGCTGGGAAACTGAAAAGAAATAAAATGAAATGAAAAAAAGAAAGAAAGAAAGGAGGAAAGAAAAAGAAACACAGATATGTCTTTGAGTTTCCCTCAATCCGGTAGAGGGAAATGAAGAATGCTTAGTATACAACAGGATCATGTGACCACAGTTGATCTCACTGCCTTCCTAGCCCTGCCTATTTGGGTAGTTATTCCTCTCCCTGGGATCAGGAAGAGCCCAGATGAGCCCTCTGTGCTGAGACTTGTGATACCTGCCACATCTCATGCATTTCATAGGCTTCCCCTCTTAGCTGTGGTTTTCCATAAGGAAACAATAATCACTAAGTAGAACAAGTCAGGAAATAAGACCATTCAGTTTATTTTCATCAGCCCACCAACTCATTGGCAGGCACCGCAATGGTCTTCTAACTACTCAGGACCATATAGATCTATTGAACTAACCCCCCAAAACTCAAATCTTGACCCTCTCCCCACCCCAAAGGAAGCAAACTAGCTGGAACTTCACATCACAGGCTGTTCCCTTTGTTTGCATGTAGCTTTACAGTCTATACCCCCTCCCTGAGGTTTAAATGTATAAATACTGTGGAGTAAAAAGTGATGAAATCTAACTTTTAAGAAGTAAAGCTTAAGATTTCCATGCTTCTATCAGATGATATCTGGGAAGAAATCCAGGTAGAGTTCTGACACACAAGGGCTCAGGGTACAGTGAAGGAATCTGTAGGCCAGCAACAGCATGGTGGGAAGATATAGGGCCAAGTTAGCCCAGAATGTGTGCAAAAGGAAGACCATAGCTTGTTTGGCTGGGGCATAGAGCATGTGGAGGGCAGTACAAGGAATCCAGATCAAAAGCTGAACAGAGGCCAGAGGAAAGAGAGAGAGTCTGAAAGGCAGAGAGAAGATAGATAAATATAGAATGAGTTTCACCAGTGAGGGGGAAGAGTAAAGATTTGCCTAAGATGAGAAGGTGCAAGGAATCATCTTGAATAAAACTGCAGGGGGCAGATCTGAGCAGAAAGAGGCATCAGAACAACAGGTGAAAAAGGGGCATCTGAAGAGGTCCCAAGGGAAGGAAAAGTGTGTGTTATAGTGACACATACAGGATTTGAAGGGGCAAGTTTGTTCACTGTGCCAGGAAATTGGAATAAGTGAAACATAAAAACATACTTAAAAAAAAAAAAAAAGTTTTAGATTAGAGACTATAATTTGCTAATGTTGGCTCCTTGACTACTCACAGCCAAACAAAGATAATTAGACTTACATCCCTAAGAAAGAACATCATTTTCTTGGCATCTTCTCTCATGTCCAAGAGAGAAGTTAGGGGGAGATAGGAAAATCATGTTTTAATAAGGGCCCTGCAAAACTGGGGACTGATTGGGACGAAGCAGTTAGATAACAGCTTTGGATATCTGGGCACAAGGAAAGCTGTTAAAGCAAGTATTAATAAGCAAGCTGTTAACCTTAAAGAATAAACAAAGGCATTGATTAACACAGAAGCAGGAGAAATATTCTTTATCCTATGATTCTTGGTTCTAGTTCTCACTGAACTTTAAATGGATGGTTGTCAAGTCAAGTCAATGGATGGTACCCCAAGGAGTTAGGGTTACACAGAGTTAAAAAGTAAACTGGCAGAACTTCTGTATGTTAAAGGGACACTGAGCTCAAAGAGTTAAGAAAACATGTTCCCCATGGCTGATTTTATTTCTAGTCCCCATCTGTTAGTTTTGGAGGCTCCCTCATGTGTCTCTTTCCCTCTGAAGTGATGCAAAGATGGTTTCCAATGTGTTGATGGTAGGAGTGGTTTCACTCCTAGTAAGGACCTAGTCTGCCTTCTCTATGATGGAAAAGAGCCACAGGAAGCAAATGCCATGTCTACTGCCTCATCAATATCAGCCTCAGGGCTCCCCAAAGCCCCAGCCTTTACACATTTATCTCTTCCTGTTCTGTGTCAATTTCAACAGTGGGGAATGCCCTGGGGCTGGAATAGACACAAGATCCAAATGAATCAATGTCCTATAAACCAAGTGCTATGCCTTCAAGCAAGGCAGAGCAATTATTACCCAACACAGGTGCCCCAGCTGGTTCTCAAGGACAAGCAGGAGAAGTGAATCCATCACAGCCCTGCCATTTAAGATGCATTTTAAACTGCAGTGGCTCTTCTGCACAGGCATCATTCATTTGTGCTTGGTGTCATTCTTCAGCATTCTTTCCAGACTGGCAATTTGCACAAGGGAAACGAAGAAAATATACTGGGTTAGCAAATTTAAAATTGAAACATATAGGGATGAGATTGCTCTTCAGGGAGAAAAGAAAAGATTTGGTATGAGAGCATCACATGGGCATTTTATTTAACTATAAATCCTTCACCCCACCCTAGGATTGTTAATTACAATGTATGTGTGTGTGTGTGCGTGTGTGTGTGTGTGTGTGTGTGTGTGTGTTAACACATGTTCTTGCATGTGTGCATTTCTACAATAGATATAAAGAAGTCTAAGTTTGGTACTTTGTCAGACATTTAACTAGTCTCTGTTAAGGAATATGGAGGAGAAATGTAGGTATATCCTCAAGATCCCATTCTGATGGGGGAGACAAAGAAGTAAATAACAGTTATAATACTAGTGATCAAGTTGTCAGGAAAGATAGACAAAGGGAGTGCAGGAGCATAAAGGAGGGTGTTTGACACATCCGGCAGGAGAACTCAGGGAAGGTTTCCTGTCTGCTAGGTATGCCTGAACTAAGTTTAAAAGAACAAGAGTACAAAGCAGGACCAGGGAAGAGCATTCAGAACACAAAGAATCATGTGTTTAGAGAGAGTGTCACATTTGGTGAGGCTTAATGGCTCATCTTGTGTTAAACACATGGTCTGAGGAGGACAAGAAAGGAGAAATGAAAACAGAGATGGAAGTAGGGCCAGATGCTGGTGGACCTTTTGTCAAACTATGACAAAGGGTTGGACCCCATGCTGGTTCCAGGAGAACCATAAAGGTGTTTTGTGGAGTAGGGTCTGCTATCATTCAACTATAGCTCCATTGAAGTGAAGGTTCTACTCAGTTGATTCTTTTATTTATTTTTTTAAAGATTTTATTTATTTATTTGTTAGAGAGAGAGAGAGAGTGAGCACAGGCAGACAGAGAGGCAGAGGCAGAGGGAGAACAGGCTCCCTGCCAAGCAAGGAGCCCGATGTGGGACTCGATCCCAGGATGCTGGGATCATGACCTGAGCTGAAGGCAGCCACTTAACCAACTGAGCCACCCAGGCATCCCAGAGTCGATTCTTTTAGTACTAAAAATAATTTTATGGCATGATTTCTTAAAAAAAATTCTTCTTAACAAATAATTTGACCCTAAAATATTTGATTTCCATTTTATCTGAACTCTAACTATTCTAAGTTGGTTCTTTTTCTATGTTGTCTGCTTACTATGTTGAGTTGTATTTTGCTTTTCCCCCACTAGAATATAAGCTTCTTGCAGGTATAATTTCTTGATTTTTATTTTTGTTTTGTCTCTTTCTTCATTTGTTTTGCTTTTTTCAGCACAGGTTACAGTTGAGATTTTTCACAAAGGAAGTGCTGATGAACGTATATTCCAGAAATGACAACTGCAAAAATCAGAAAATATCGCCAACACACCTGGCTTGATGACTGATTTCCTTAATCTACTCCTAATAAGTGGAGCTCTGGAATCCAGTTTCAAAGAATCTGGTTGTTCAGTGAGGAGGAATGTTTCAAGGTCTCAAATGTGGAGCAGGAGGGTGAAGAAGACCTGAAGGGTGCTCAGAGGTGTATTGAGTTGAGCTCTAAAGAGACAGTCCTTGTGAAGCATGATTTGAAGAGCTGGTCAAAAAGAATTGGAATGACACCCAGGATAACAAGATAGAAATAAGATATAAAGGAGGCCATCTGGTTAAAAATATAAAGTTAGAATCATAGCACAAAGGTGCTAGAAGTTAACAGAATTCAATGTTTCTATTTTGGTCTGAACTGAAAGATGACTCAGACATCAAAGACCCACAGAGATTAAGAAATTAAGACCAGGGACGCCTGGGTGGCTCAGTTGGTTAAGCGGCTGCCTTCGGCTCAGGTCATGATCCCAGCGTCCTGGGATTGAGTCCCACATCGGGCTCCTTGCTCAGCAGGGAGCCTGCTTCTCCCTCTGCCTCTGCTTGCCTCTGCCTGCCTCTCTGTCTGCCTGTGCTCGCTCTCTCTCTCTCTAACAAATAAATTAAAAAAAAATCTTTAAAAAAATTAAGACCACAAAAATCTAGATGGAAGTTTAGGTATACTTATGTGACATGTCACAAATAGATGGTGAAAAGACTGTGATGATGCTTTGCAAGACCACCTGCAGACCATCATGGGTCACAGAGAGGGGGAAGGGCCATACTTTGCACCAAAATACCCAAAACTAAAGATGGGCAATGCCTATCAGCTACCTATAAAATGCCTAAATTTTCTTTTTTTTTTTTTCCCAAAATACAACCTAAAGAGTATCCTTAGATTTAGAAACTTGATTAAATACTATATAGAACAAAAGAAAATAAGATTTGATTGAGATTCTGAGGATAAGACACATGACTTTTTTTTTTTTTTTTTTTTTTTTTTTTTTTTGTCTGTTTGGGATAGGCAATGGTTTTAAAGACATGCAATAGAGTCACCAGTCAAAGATTCATGATATTAAGAATGATGAACAAGGCAGTGTCATAGAAATGTCTCCTGGGTCATTTTCCATGATAAATAGCAGGGATGTAGAACCATGGTATTTGGACTCAGGACTCACTTAGTCATAAAAATTGTTGCAGGGAATTTTCACCACTCTTAACTCAGTTGTGCTGGCAGAATGGCATGAGGAAATTCTTTGCTATGGGCTGAAGTTCCTCTGGTGGCTGCCAGAGGGATTTTGGCTTATTAACCAAGAACAAGTCAGACTTCTATGTGCCCATGTTCTGTGCATATGAGAATCCTCTCTGAACCTTAATTTGTCTCCTCTTGACAGTAGTACATTTCCAAGGTAGACCAATCAAGTGTAGACACATATGAATGTTCCAAGGCTTAGACTCCAGGTCCTCAAATTACCTGAAGAAAATAAAATATTAAAAACCATGGGATCACACTTAGAAAATACAGGAAAGTATAAAGCAGGAAGAATCACAATTACCACTCATACAATGTTCTTTGAATGTTGGGAAAATTTTCTTTCAACCTATATATGTTTCTATATGTGTGTGAAGATATACATATACTTAAGTATGTATGTATTAAGTTAGGATTTTGCCACTGTTTTGATCAAATATTATCTTTTAGTGAATGTCCTTTGTATTTATGGAGAAAAACAGGTATGATTGCATTTGATTGGTGTTGTAATAGAGGTAAACAGGGTGCTAGCACAGCAGGTGAGACATTATCAAATCTGTCTGGTTGAAAGGGTCATGGAAGAAGAGATGATAACTATTTAGAATTCAAATGGATTAGCTGGGAGCAAGATGGTGGAGGAGTAGGAGACCTAAATTTCTTCAGGCCCCAGGAATTCAGCTAGATATTTATCAAACCATTCTAAATACTTACAAACTCAACAGAAGATCAAAGAAAAGAATAGCAACAATTCTATGAACCTAAAGCAGCCACTTTCTGGAAGGTAGGACATGAGGATAAGTGAATCTGAGGTGATATATGAGAAGATAAACCATGGGGCAAGGGAGTTTCTGTCAGCCAGCTCCCAGCAAGTGATAGAGCAGTGGAACACAAAACTAGAATTTTTAGAAGTCTGCTCCATGGAGGGATATCACTCCAGTGGTTAAGTGGTGGTGGAACCCTCACAGGGACAGTGTGTTCTCAGGAACTTTGGGGTTACAAAAAGACCAAGGTCCCTGCAAGCAGCAGAGTTCTGAGGTATTGGAGCAGGGAAGCCAGGTACAAAAACAGAGCCAAGTGTGCTCTCAGCTCAAGGTTTCCATAAATCCTGATCTGAGGCTCAGTTAAGCCACTATTCTTTGAGCAGGGACTCCACAAATGGCAGATACAGGGAGACTCCTCCTTTCTCCACAAGTAGGAGTGGCACAAAAGCCTGCTGCAAGAATCTGCTGGATTTGGAGACTCCAAACAGGCCATGTGACAGAGAGAGAAATGCTCAATCACTGGCCAAGTGAGCTTAGAGTGTGTCAGAGACAGGAGTGATTGACAACTTTTCTCTGAGGACTCTCTAAAGAGGGGGTCCCAAGCTCTTAGCTTCTCAAGGGCAGGAGATTGGGAGGCCTCCATTTTCATTCTCATCCTCCAAAGCTGTACTGAAGGCTTTCAGAGAGCAAAAGCTACCAAGAGCAAACCAGAGTTGGAACCCAAACTCTTCTACCAAGAGAAAACCTGAAAGCTTTCAGGGAACAAAAGCTACTAAGAGCAAAACTGAACCCTGGAAAGGGCAGTGCAGTTCCGCCTCAAGCAAAGACCTTTAAGAATCACTGCAACAGGCCCCTTCCCCAGAATATCAGCAAGAATATACACCCAAAACTAGGTTTACCATTCAATGTGAACTACAAAACTCCAGGGCTAGGGAAATACAGCTCATAGAAATCATGACTTTTTCCTATGATTTTTTAGTCATTCAAAGTTATTTTTTTAAATTTTCTTTATTTATTTTTTTTCTTTCCTATTTTGACCATAATCTTATCAATACCATTTAAAAATATTTTCATAATTTTCATTTTTAAAGTCCTATACTATCCATTCATTGTATTAAACCTTATTTTTTGTATACATATAAGTTTTTATTTCCTTAAAATTTTGGTTTACATATTCTTCTAACAGACAAAAATATACCCTAAATCTAGTGCATAGTTTGTTCTAATCTCCTTCAAGATTACATCCCCCTCTTTTTTAAAATATTCTTTCTTTTTTCAACCAACTTCTTATATTATCAATTCCTTTTTTAAATCATTTTTAATTTTCATCTTCACAGTCATATTCCATCCCTTCATTGTATCTATCCTTCTTTTTGTATATATATATGTAAGTTTTTATTTCTTTAAAGTTTTGGGAGGCAGTTTCTTCTAATAGACCAAAATATACCCAAAATCAGGTGTGTGGCTCCGTTCTCTTCACCAACTGGATCATATATATGTATATATATATATTTTTTTCCTTTCTTTCCCCCCTTGGTTTTAGGTCTCTTCTGATTTGTTTAGTGTATATTTTTCTGGAGTTGTTGTTACCTTTTTAGCATTTTATTCTCTCATTAATTTATTTTTCCCTGGACAAAATAACAAGATCAAAAAAAAAAAAAAAAAAAAAAAAGACATGAGGAAGTACCCTCTGCCTGGAACCTAATCAATATGGACATTAGTAAGATGTCGGAACTAAAGTTCAGTTCAAAATGACAATTATAAAGATACATAAAGATACTAGCTGGGCTTGAAAAAAGCATAGGAGATTCTATAGAATCCCTTTCTAGAAAAATAAAAGAACTAAAATCTAACCATAAATAAAGAAAGCTATTAATGAGGTTCAATAAAAAATGGAGGCTCTTACTGCTAGGATAAATGAGGCGGAAGGTAGAATTAGTGATATAGAAGACCAAATGATGGAGAATAAAGAAGCCGAGAAAAAAGAGATAAACAACTACTGAGTAATGAGGGGAGAGTTCCAGATATAAGTGATACCATAAGATGAAACAATGTTAGAATAATTGGGATCCCAGAATAAGAAGAAAGAGAGAGAGAGAGAGGCAGAAGGTATATTGGAGCAAATTATAGTGGAGAACTTCCCTAATTTGGGGAAGGAAACAGGCATCAAAACGCAGGAGGCACAGAGAAGCCACCTCAAAATCAATAAAAATAGGTCCACACTCTGTCATCTAATAGTAAAATTTACAAGTCTCAGAGACAAAGAGAAAATCCTGAAAGCAGCTTGGGACAAGAAGTCTATAACTCATAACAGCAGGAATATTAAATTGGCAGTAGACCTATACACAGAGACCTGGCAGGCCGAAAGGAGTAGATTAATATATTCAGAGCACTAAATGAGAAAAATATGCAGCCAGGAATACTATATCCAGCTATGATGTTCTTGAAAATAAAAGAGAGAGACAGAGAGAGAGAGAGAGAGAGGAATAAAAAGCTTCCAGAACAAACAAAAACTAAAAGAATTTGCAAACACCAAACCAGCCCTACAGGAAATATTGAAAGGGGTCCTCTAAGCAAAGGGAAGGCCTAAAAGTAGTAGAAAGGAATAGAGAAAATGTACAGTAACAGTCACCTAATACACAATACAATGACACTTCATATATTTCAATAACAACCCTAAATGTAAATGAGTCGAATGCCCCAGTCAAAAGACACAGGTTATCAGAATGGATTAAAAAAAAAAAATCAATATGCTGTCTGCAAGAGACTCATTTTAGACCCAAAGACACCTCTAGATTTAAAGTGAAGGGATAGAAAACAATTTACCTTTCTAATAAACATCAAAAGAAAGCTGGGATGACAATTCTTATACCAGAAAAATTAGATTTTAAACCAAAAACAATAATAAGAGATGAAGAAGAACATTATATCATACTTAAAGGGTCTGTATGACAAGAAGATCTAATAATTTTAAATATCTATGCTCCTAACATGGGAACAGCCAATATGTAAACCAATTATTAGCAAAATCAAAGAAACACTTTGACAATAATAGAGTAATAGCAGGGGACTTAAATACCCCCTCACTGAAATGGACAAATCATCTAAGCAAAAGATCAAGAAGGAAATAAAGGCTTTATTTTTTAAGATTTATTTATTTGACAGAGAGAGAAATCAAAAGTAAGCAGAGGCAGGCAGAGAGAGGGGGGAAGCAGGCTCCCCACTGAGTGGGGAGCCCATTGTGGGGCTCAATCCCAGGACCCTGAGATCATGACCTGAGCTGAAGGCAGAGGCTTAACCCACTGAGCACCCAGGTGCTCCGAAATAAATGCCCCGACTTTAAATGACACATTGGACCAGATGGACATCATTTATATATTCAGAACATTCCATCCCAAAGCAACAAAATACACCTTCTCTAGTGCACATGGAACATTCTCCAGAACAGATCATATCCTGGGTCACAAATCAGGTCTCATCTGGTACCAAAAGACTGGGATCATTCCCTGCATATTTTCAGACCACAATGTCTTAAAACTACAACTCATCCACAAGAGGAACGTTGGAAAGAACTCAAATACATGGAGGCTAAAAAGTATCCTACTAAAGAATGAATGGATCAACCAGGAAATTAAAGAAGAATTTAAAAAATCATAGAAACAAATGAAAATGAAAAGACAACTGTTCAAAATCTTTGGGCAGCAAAGGCAGTCCTGAGAGGAAAGTGTATAGCAATACAAGCCTTTCTCAAGAAACAAGAAAGGTCTCAAATATACAACTTAACCCTACACCTAAAGGAGCTAGAGAAAGAACAGCAAAGAAAGCCAAACCCAGCAGGAGAAGAGAAACAGTAAAGATCAGAGCAGAAATCAATGAAATAAAAACCAAAAGATCAGTAGAACGGATCAATGAAACTAGGAGCTGGTTCTTTGAAATAACTAATAAGATTGATAAATACCTGGCCAGACTTATTAAAAAGAAAAGAGAAAGGACCCATATTAATAAAATCATGAATGATAGAGGAAAGATCACAACCAACACCAAAGAAATACAAACAATTATAAGAAACATATTATGAGCAAATAAACACCAGCAAATTGACAATCTGGAAGAAATGGATGCATTCCTAGAGAGGTGTGAACTACCCAAACTGAACTAGATAGAAATATAAAACCTGAATAGACCCATAACCAGTAAGGAAATTGAAGCAGTAATCAAAAATCTCCCAAAAAACAAAATCCCAGGCCAGATGACTTCTAGAGGAATCCTACCAAACATTTAAAGAATTAATGCCTATTCTCCTGTAACTGTTCCAAAAAATAGCAATGGAAGGAAAACTTCCAAACTCATTTTTGAGGATGGCATTACCTTGATGCCAAAACCAGACAAAGATCCCATCCAAAACAAGAATTACAGACTAATACCCCTGATGAACGTGGATCCAAAAACTCTCACTAAAATACTAACCAATAAGATCCAACAGTACATTAAAATGATTATTCACCACAACCAAGTGGGATTTATTCCTGGACTGCAAGATTGGTCCAACATCCACAAGTCAATCAATGTGATACAATACATTAGTAAAAGAAAGGAAAAGAACCATGTTATACTCTCAATAGATGCTGAAAAAGTGTTTGATGAAGTACAGTGTTCTTCCTTGATCAAAACTCTTCAAAGTGTAGGAAAAGAGGTTACATACCTCAATATAATTAAAGCCATCTATGAAAAACCCACAGTGAATATCATTCTCAGTGGGGAAAAAACTGAGAAAATTTTGCCTAAGGTCAGGTACACAAGAAGGGCTGTCCAGTATTACTACTGCTATTCAACATAGTACCAGAAGTCCTAGCCTCAGCAATCAGACAACAGAAAGAAATAAAAGACATCTGAACTTTCAAAGAAGACATCAATCATCATTCTTTACAGATGATCTGATACTTTATCTGGAAATCCCTAAAGACTGCACTCTAAAACTGCTAGAACTCATACATAAATTCAGTAAAGTGTCAGGATATAAAATCAATGCACAGAAATCAGTTGCATTTCTATACATCAACAACATTAAAGAAGAAAGAAAAAATTATAGAGTCGATCCCATTTACAATTGCACCCAAATCCTTATGATACCTAAGAATAAATCTAACCAAAGAGGCAAAGAATCTGTACTCAGAAAACTATAGAATAGTTAAGAAAGAAGTTGAGGAAGACACAAAAAAATGGAAAAACATCTCATGCTCATGGAAGAACTATTGTGAAAATGTTTATGCTACCTAGAGCAATCTACATATTTAGGGCAATCCCTATCAAAATACCATCAACTTTTTTCAAAGAAATGGAATAAATAATCCTAAAATTTACATGAAACCAGAAAGGACCCAGAATAGCCAGAGGAATGTTGAAAAAGAAAACCAAAGTTGGCAGCATCACAATTCCAGACTTCAAGCTCTATTACAAAGCTGTAATCATCAAGAGAGTATGGTACAAAACAATCACATAGATCAATGGAACAACAGAATAAAGAGTCCAGAAATAGACCCTCAACTCTATGGTCAACTAATCTTTGACAAAGCAAGAAAGAATTTCCAATGGAAAAAGACAGTCTCTTCAACAAATGGTGTTGGGAAAATTGGACAGCCACATACAGAAAAATGAGACTGGACCATTTCCTTACACTATACATAAAAAATAGACCCAAAGTGGACGAAAGACCTAACTGTGAGACAGGAATCCATCAAAAACCCTTGAGGAGAACACAAGCAGCATCCTCTTCAACCTTAGCTACAGCAACTTCTTTCTAGAAACATCTCCAAAGGCAAGGGAAACAAGGGCAAAAATGAGGTATTCAGACTTCATGTGATAAAAAATATTTTGTGCAGCAAAGGAAATAGTCAACAGAACCAAAAGACAACCGACAGAATGGGAGAAGGTATTTACAAATGACATATCAGATAAAGGGTTAGTATCCAAAATCTACAAATAATTTATCAAGCTCAACACCCAAAGAGCAAATAATCCAATCAAGAAAGGGGCAGAAAACATGAACAGACATTTCAGCAAAGAAGACATCCAAATGGCCAACAGACACACTAAAAAGTGTTCAACATCTCTTGGCATCAGGGAAATCAAAACCACAATGAGATACCACTTCACACCAGTCAGAATGGCTAAAATGAACAAGTCAGGAAATGACAGGTGTCGGAAAGGATGCAGAGAAAAAGGAAGCCCTCCTACACTGCTGGTGGGAATGCAAGCTGGTGCAGCCATTCTAGAAAATAGTATGGGGATTCCTCAAAAAGTTGAAGGTAGAGCTACTCTAAGACCCAGCAATTGCACTACTCAGTACTTAACCTAAAGATACAAATGTAGTGATCTGAATGGGCACATACACCCCAAATTTTATAGATGCAATGTC
The DNA here is from genome assembly GCA_003697995.1 of Taxidea taxus jeffersonii. Classification (NCBI taxonomy): domain Eukaryota; kingdom Metazoa; phylum Chordata; class Mammalia; order Carnivora; family Mustelidae; genus Taxidea; species Taxidea taxus. The sequence goes on from RCUC01167941.1 coordinate 37,735, forward strand.
CACAATAGCCAAACTATGGAAAGAGCCTAGATGTCCATCAACAGTTGAATGGATAAAGAAGGTGTAGTACATACATATAATGGAATACTATGCAGCCATCAAAACCCCACAAAGTCTTGCTATTTACAATGATGTGGATGGAACTAGAGGTTGTTATGCTAAGTGAAATAAGTCAGAGAATATCAATTATTTATGATCTCACTGATATGAGGAATTTGAGAAACAAGACAGAGGATCATAGGGGAAGGGAGGAAAAAATGAAGTAAGAAGAAACCAGAGAGGGAGACAAACCATAAGACAAACCATAATCTCACGAAATAAACTGAGGGTTGCTGGAGATGGGGGGGGATAGGGAGTGATGCAGTGGCTGGGTGATGGACACTGGCGTGGGTATGTGCTATGGTGAGTGCTATGAATTGTGTAAGACTAATGAATCACAAAAATGTACTTATTTCAAATAATACATTATATGTTAATTTAAAATTTTTAAAAAATAAAGACAATTACCATATTAAAAAGTAAGTCTAATAGATTACTGAGAATTGTTTAGGTATAAAGTAGGGGGAGTACAGAGAATATGAACTGAGAGACTAAGCTGTCCTGAATTACAAAGCTTATAGCATGTTAGAGAAACTGCAAATGGTTTGGTTGGTATGGCTGGAGACTAGTATTTGCAGTGGATATTAAGAACTGGTATGTGAATTAATAGAGAAATCTGTTCAGTGGAGTTCAAACATCCCAGTTTATTCAATATTTTGTGAAATCTGTAGAGAATCAACATCAACAATCCTTAAAATTCAAAATTAGGGAAGAAGAGGTTGTCAGTGAAAATGGAACCCCAAGAACTTCCAAAAAACCTTTGTTCCACAAAAGCAATAACAAACTGGCAAAACAATTGTCAGAATAGTTTTTTAAAGATTTTATTTATTTATTTTTTTTGAAAGAGAGAGAGAGAGAACAAGTGAGGGGCCAAGGTGCAGCAGGAGAAGGTAAAACATACTCCCCACTGAGCAGGGAGCCTGATGCAGGCTGATCCCAGGACCCTGAGATCATGACCTGAGATGAAGGAAGATACTTAACTGACTGAGACACCCAGGGGCCCCTTGTCAGAATAATTTTTAAGAGGTCTGAAAATTGATCAATATCTTTCAGTAATCTGGAGCATATTTATTAAAAAAAAAAAAAGGCTGAATCTCAGGAATAACAACAGTAAGCTGTATGGGATTTTAACTTGTGCTATTTCTAGCCCTCATATTCTGTCATACAGTAGCTTTAAATGCTGACAGTCAACAATCATGGCAAAAGGAGCTGAAGGGGGACGCCTGGGTGGCTCAGTTGGTTAAGCGGCTGCCTTCGGCTCAGGTCATGATCCCAGCGTCCTGGGATCGAGTCCTGCATCGGGCTCCTTGCTCCGCAGGGAGCCTGCTTCTCCCTCTGCCTCTGCCTGCCTCTCTGTCTGCCTGTGCTCATTCGCTCTCTCTCCCTCTCTCTCTGACAAATAAAGAAATAAAATCTTAAAAAAAAAATGAATGTCATGGAAAAAAAAAAAAAAAGGAGCTGAAGGGCAGCCACTGAAAGGGGCAGAATGGAACTGGTGTTCCTTTAGTGCTCCATCTCCAAGAATTGCCATTATTGCCCTACCTGACAGTCCTGTGAAAAGCCTCATTCTCAAGGCTATTTTCATTTGTCCTAACTTGGAGCTCCCCCAGTGTGAACAGCCTTTTCCCTAAGGAATTGGTTTAAAAAAAGAAGTAGCCATTGTTTAACATTATAGCTGCCTTAGGCAGTGGATGACAGTTTGAACAAACAATAGCTACCCAAAAAGATTAAAAAGAAAAGCTGTGGAATGAGATATGCATAGAGAGCTTTGAAAATGTTTAACATGTTCTTCAGAATGGGTAAGGACCAGTATAGACATAGGATTATACACCTGCCCAGGGCTATGAACATGATCAGAAGACACCTAAATGACACCATAAGCTCCCACTTTTGCTGACCTTGAGGCTCTGCACAAATAAGAAGTAAAGGATAAGGCAGAATTGTCAAATGCTTGGCTTATTGTTTAAGGGGTGCTGCAACCCTCACACATACGGCCTATGGACAAAGACTGGGAGACTTGTTAGCTCCAGGCATTTAAGGAAATTTTTGTCTAATCATTAGCTAACACTAAGATAACCAGGCAGAAACTTCACATAATTTGTCAGAAAATCTACTAAACAAGAGGTGCCTGGGTGGCTCAGTCAGTTAAGAGTCCAGACTTTTGATTTCAGCTCAGGTCATGATCCCAGGGTACTGAGATTTATCCCTGCATTCTGCTCCAACCTGGGCACAGAAACTGTTCGGAATTCTCTCTCTTCCTTTATGTCTGTCTCTTCCCAAGTTCCTGCTCTCTCTCTCTCTCTCTCTCAAATAAATAAAGTCTTTAAAAAAGAAAAAAAGAAAAGCCATGAAACAAACAATAATACCACAAGCAGCAACAATAAAACCTGAGTGGGGAAGAGAATTTGATTTCCAAAGTTGCCACAATATATTATTTGAAATGTCCTGTATTCAACAAAAGAAATAAAGAAAAAAAGTATGCCACGTACTAAAAACAAAACAAAACAAACAAAAAAAAAAACACACACACACAAAAAAAGAAACAAACAAAAAAAACCCAAAAAACTTTTGCATTGTACATTTTAAATTGGTGATTTGATAGTCCATGAAAAGGAAAAAAAAGTTATCAATGAAAATTATTCTTTAGGAAGTCTGGACATTGGAATTACAAGAAAAATATTTGAAGTCATAATTTTAAATATATGCAAATAAAGGAATCTATGTAAAAATAGTAATCATATATATGATATATGCATATGTGAATATGTATGATCAATTACATGAATTATAATATTAAATCCTACAAATAACACCTCTTGGCAGATTCCATTTTCCTTATTATACTAAAGAGAAAATATTAAGTGACATGCCTGCACCTCTCCCCACAGGTGCCAGAGTAAGGATTCAAATCCCATTCAACTGGCCCTATAAGCCAGATCTTTTTGCACTGCTCTATGCTACTGGACCCTTTTGTCATCTCTCTATGAGAGCTGAAACAAGAAGGCAAAGCATTGCTTTGTTTGACCCCAGTAAGGAACATACAGATTGGGTGTCTCAAACTTTCTGCCATTATGTGCATGAACTCAAATGGCCACAAAGGTGCCACTCATATTAATTTTGGCATTAGAACTATTTTTACAAGTAGAGAAATTTAAAAATATGGAATCTATAAATAATGAAGACTAATTGTAATTTGTGTGATAATATTACAAAAAAGCCTGAAGAAATATAACTATACAGAAGCAAATCACTCATATATGATTCAAATTATGTTGGTGTTCACTCAGATTAGATTATTATAAATTAAGATGTTAATTTTAACCCCCAGAGCAACCACTAAGAAAATAATTAAACAACAACATCAAATTAAAGAATGATAGGATAATTAAAATAACACAGTAGGTACTGTTATTTAACATGAGAAAATACAGCAATATGAGAGAAATAACAAGACAAGACATAAGACATACAGAAAACAAATAGCCAGCCAAGTAGCAGATGTAAATCTTACCTAGTCAGTAAACACAAATACGTTAATCATCCCCAAAATAGATTAAAAAAGAAAACAAAACTTGATCTAAACAATATGCTATCTACAGATAAATGCACTATAGATTCAAAAACAAATAGAAGGAAAATGAAATGAGGGAAGAGATATATTCCATAAACTATAAACAAAGGACAGTAGAATGACTATAAAAATATCCAAAAAAAGTGCCTCAAGATTAAACTTACTATTAGAGACAAAGAATGATATTTATAGTGATACATCTGTAAATATTCAAGAAGATGTAGCAATGTAAACATATTTGTACCTAAAAGGAGGGACACCTGAGTGGCTCAGTTGGTTAAGCAGCTGCCTTCGGCTCAGGTCATGATCCCAGCGTCCTGGGATCGAGTCCCACATCGGGCTCCTTGCTTGGCAGGGAGCCTGCCTCTTCCTCTGCCTGTGCTCCTCTGTCTGCCTGTGCTCCCTCGCTCGCTCGCTCTCTCACAAATAAATGAATAAAATCTTTAAAAAAATAAATAAATAAAAGGAAAGCCCAAAAATACTTGAAAGAAAAACAGACAGAATTGGAGAACTAGACAATTCAAAAATTATAGTTGCAGACTTCAATCCCCCCCCTTTCAGTAATGATAATGTTTTAGGAGAACAGAGAGGAATGAGTTACAAATACTCATTTCATCCCATGAGATTCTTCTCATCCATCCAGGCTCTGCTGCAGGCAGCACTTGGACAAGGTTTGGCCTGACTCTGGCATTAGACTTCCCTGTGCAACCATTCAACTTTTCTCTTAGCTCCTAGTAATTTTGACTTTCTCATAATCAGGCATTTTTTTTCTTTGTCTCTCAATCAAGAGAATGAACTGCACAAATAAGCAAAGGTTGTTTTTGAACATGTGCTCTAGTATAAGTGTATGTGCTCAAAAATGTTTGAAGAATGCAATGAATATTCATTAATTATTATGCAGTTGGCATCAAAAGGTGAGATTGGCTGAGTTACATAAAGATCAACACAAATTTGAAGGGATTATACTGCTAAAAAGTTTGAAAACAACTCAGGAAATATTCATTAACTTGTAGGGCTTTCCTGTTAATGATATGACCTTTATAAATATAACAGGCTGATTAATAAAGGTAAACAAACTTTCTATTTTCCAGAAATTGTTGGTATGAACTTTATTGCAATTTCCCTCATCTGAGATCGGAATTTTGTTTTTACTGTTACATGTGAGGTTTCTATTGCTGTGACATCAGAAATTAATAATTAAGATTGTAGGAAAAAGCTAGTTACCCTTTCCTTCCTGGGTGAAAATTTATAAAGTTTTGGTTTCAAAAGTAACAAAGACTACAATGTCAGATGGATATAAGAAATATCACAGAGAAACACATAGAAAGATTGCTAGAAAATTTCTGTTGTCCTCTTTATCGAACTTCCTGGTGTGTGTGTGTGTGTGTATGTGTGTGTGTGTGTAAAATCCAGTGAATAACAATTTTCTATCTAATGGGATTAAGTTATAAAATAATAATAAATTCTATGGGTTTGAAACCGTCACAAAGAGTTTAAAAACATTGTTTTCTCAAGTAATAGTAAGTTGAATATAGATGAATAAAATTTCCTTTCACCCCCAATGCATATTTTCTCCTTTCTGTTGTTTATGAGAACTGTCATTCTTCTCTTGGACCAGTTATTCCAGACATTTTCAGTAGAATCTAGTTTGTGGAAGGGAGCTCCAGTGCTTTCTATAAAGGCAAGTGCTTCAGTTACATTGTAGATGGATGGGGAGAAGAGAGGGTGAGGTAGTTAACATTGTATTTATCTGCCAATCATATTTAATCATTGTGGTTTGGGTGTAGTATTAGAACTCTGGATTGCTTTTCAATGAAGACTCCTAGGACATCATCCTTATTCTTCATAGACAGGTTTCATTTTGGGGTGTATGCATGTGTACATACATGTTTGCATGCACATAGTGCATGTATTCTATACCATACCATGATTGTTTTAGAATGTTTAGAACTATGTGGGTAAGAGATATAATAGGTGGAGTTTCTGAATATTTGATAACTGCAGTGTTTTAATGAAAAAACAAATGTTATTCATCTATTCATTCACTTGTAATTTATTGGGCAATTGTTTTTGTGGCAGACACTCTCTTACAAGAAAAGATTTTTGTCCAAGAGTGTTATACAAAATAATACATCCCACTTAGTAGATATTTAAAAGATAAGTGGCCAGATAATCTATTTCTTATATATACCTACCTTCAGAGAGCCTAAATAGTAGGATATTTGGTGAGCTACCAACTATTTTTGTACTTTTTACCATACATACTAAAGAGGGATATTTATAGCTGGCTTGGCAATTAAAGAAAAGGATCTTTTTCATTTGTGTGCTGATATAAATCTAAAGTAAGTTAAAGTTTCTGGTATTAGGAAAATAGTTTGTAAAATTGTGAATTTTATGTTGAACATCCAAAAGTTGAAGCAGCAGATTATATCATAAACTCCCAAGATAGGTAATCCCTTCATTAGATCCCCAGGAAGAGAAATAATGCACCACTAAAGCCAATTTATTCATACTAACCTTGTTTTATACATTTTCTTTTCTTTTTTCTTTTTTTTTGTATTTATAAATGCAATACAAATTGTAAATATAATTTGTAAACAATACTAAAAGAAATTTGGGTAACACAACTTATATGCTAAAAAACAAATTTTCATATTTGCAAAGGCTAGGGAACCCATTTTTTCCGTTCATTTACTAGAGGCATAACTTACTCGAGAAAAGTCCAGAGGAGGGGAATAAAATGAAAATGAAGCAGTTCAAGGGGCTGGCCATTGGATTCAGACAGGGGAAGCATGTTCATCCAGTTTGGCTGTGTTTTGATGCTGAGTCCACTTTATGCAAGAAGAATAAGGGTTGCCAGAAGAAACCAACTAACGCATTAGTAAGACTAATTATTTATTTAGGTAACCTCAGACTGAGGCAGAAAAATGAAATCAGTGAAATGTGGTATCAAACTCTACTCTCTTATACAAAGGACTGTGCAGCATTGAACACAATACCAGTATTGCTAGAAGAGGGAGGTGGTTTATAAACAATTTATGGATATTTCTTTTTTCTTAAGATTTTATTTATTTATTTGACACACACACACAGACAGCGAGAGAGGGAACACAAGCTGAGGGAGTGGGAGAGGGAGAAGCAGGCCTCCCACTGAGCAGGGAGCCAGACATGGAACCTCAGAGCCAAAGGCAGACATTTAATGACTGAGCCTCACAGGCGTTCCAATTTATGGATATTTCTGAAAACTGTTTTGGTAATTTGGGCATGGGTCTAATCCCTTGTGTTACAGAGAAGAAAAATACACTGTGATGCTGACATGTGACAAGGCATGAAGCAAGGCATTAGGCACATACAAGTACACATTTCTTATTGGGTTGAATATTAACATTTTCACTATCACCATTAGGTACAAACATCTATTAAAGTCTTTTGTACTGGGCATTATACAGAAGGGTCTTATTCCCTGTTCTAGAAATACTGTTGTAAAGAAACTAGTTGAGCTTTGTTAATAACCTGTCCAAATGTTTTGTAATGATGAGTTCTTTTTTTTTTTTTTTTAAGTATGACCTGCCTTGACATCTCAGAACATACCTGGAAGTGCTTTGATTGGAATGTACAGTCCAAAACAGGTGACTATGGAGGCTAAATGAAGGTGGTAGATATGCCTTCTAAGTCGCAGGGGGGGCTGGTGAGTAGGGTCAGATACTAGACCGAACAGGTCAGTGCCTGTACTTACCAATGTCACCCAGAAACAATAGATCCAGAATAAGGAATGAGATTCATTGTCAAGAGAAATCCATGAAAATAATGTTGGAATATACTTAAAATAATATTTATACTGAATCTGTAGGATAAAGAGAGCACAAAAATGAGAGTAAAAAATGCAGTACAGGTCAACATTATTGAGCAAAAGGGAAAGATGGGAACTGGATGTTTTGGGGAATAAGGCAAAATTGGAGAATGACTGAAAACCAAGGTAAAGAACTTTGGATTAGGCTGCATATCTGAGTTGAGAGTGGGGTTTGGCCAATTTAGTGAAGCCAAGAAACCTGAACACAGTCTGCATCCTATCTATCTTGTTTCATTATATTTTCTGTCTTTCTAGACACTGTTTTCTGGGTATGCCAAGAAACCAGTGCTCTTGTCTACTCATTCTTTGGTATACTCCATATCCAACTCATCATCCTATTCTGCACTGAGGCATTCTGGAATGCTCCCAGAGTCAAGAGTCATCCTATCTCCCAGAGTCAGAGTCCTCAAGTGGAAGTTTGTTTTTAAGATTTATTTTCTTATTTGAGAGAGAGAGAGAGAATACAAGCAAGAAGGGCAGAGGGATAGGGAGAGAGAATCTCAAGCAGTCTCCAAGTTGAATGTGGAGCCTGATATGGGACTCCATCTCACTACTCTGAGATCAGGGCCCTGAGATCATGACCTAAGCCAAAACCATGACTTGGATGCTTAACCAACTGCACCACCTGGGTGCCCCCTCCAAGTGGAATTTTTAATAACTCTTCCTGACAGCTGCGTACCTTAGGGGCATAAGGGATTGCATACCTTAGGGGCAGGGAAAGAAGCAGAAACAAATCTATTTATGGAATAAAATTTAAATTGTATTATAGGATGAATAATGACCCATGTTATCACGGAGGTGTCACTTTATTCCCTAGGTAGAAGAAATTAGGGATCTTTAATGCAAAAGCAAGGAGTAAAAGCAGTACTAATGAGAAACAGTTTGTATACTGACCATGCTTTTGGAGTGTCTTTCCTAGGCTTCTCATACATTTTTGTGCACTCGAATCACCTGGGCTCTGTGACTATATATATATAGGTCTGGGATGCAGTATGTGTTTCCAGCACATTCCCAGAAGGTAGTAGAGCTGCTGATCTCCATGCCACATTGAGAATAGAGGGACTCTTTACTAGTATCTACAAGGCAGGAACTGTTCTATTCAATTCTGTCTCCATGATGCTGAGCTCAGTGCCTACCACCTAGTAAGTACTCAGTGAATGTTGCTGAGTGGTGGTATCACTTAAGATTATCTGATTTTTTTTTTTTTTTAATATACTGCAAAGATAATAGAGGATGTGAGTGCAGGGATTAAAGAAGTCAGAAAAGAAGAGAGATAAGAAGTGAAGGAAGAAAGAGATCCAGGGTAAATCTGTAGAAATATGGGAATGTTATCATTTAATTTGGAAAGGGGGAATAATGTGATGGCCAGATGAGGAGACAAAGGGAAGACACACACACACGTGTGTGTGTGTGTGTGTGTGTGTGTGTGTGTGAGAGAGAGAGAGAGAGAGGAAAGTAGGAAGAGGAGCAAGATAAGGCAGTATTTGTAGCATTAATTTAATTAGTAGGAATTATCTTAATTAGCAGAGTCTTAAACATCATGTATCGGGTATAAGAAAGGTACACAAAAGTACATGTGCGTAATGAGTAAATGTTGTTTGGGTAATGGGGTATTGTGCTGAACTTTTACACATACAATATCACATTTAAACCATAACTGGTTCAAATCAAAACACAAGATTTTTGTGATGGAATTGTGAAATTTGATCCAACACCTGAAAATCACTTGATGTTTTATGTTGGTGAATAACAAAGACCACATGAAAATCTCAAAAGATGCAAAATGTTTGACAAAATCCAACACATATTGACGATAAAATATGCAACAATCTGTGGAGAGAAGGGAATGTCTTCAATATGAAAAAGTGCACCAATGAACACCCCACAGCTAACATCATACTTAATGATGAAAAACTGGATTCATTCCTCCTAAGATTATTAAAAAAAAAACCCACAGATGTCTACATTTCTATTTCACTTTATAGTGGAGGCTCTAGTCAAGATAATCATGCAAAAACAAACAAACAATGATAACAATAACAACAAAACCAAAATACATCCAGATTGAAAAGGAAGAAATAAAACTATCCACAGATGAAATAATCTTGAGATCCCTAAAGAAAACCATACAAATCTGTTGGTTAATTAATGAGTTAGTAGTATAGTATAGAATATAGTAGAGAAATGAATGTATATCTTCACACAAAAACTTGTAAATGGATATCTCAAATGCCTGAGACTAATGAATGGGTAAAATAAGATGTGGGATATCCATCCCATGGAGTATTATTCAGCCATAAAATGAATGAAATGCTAATGCATACTACCTAGAATAACATTGAAAATATACTATGTGAAAGAAGCCCATCACAAAAGGACACATATGTAATATTATTCCATTTATATGAAATTTTTAGAGCACATAAATCTATAGAGATGGGAAGCAGATTAGTGGTACTTATAGCTGGAGGATGAAGTTGGGGAAAGAGTGATAGCTGAAAGAACAGGATATCTTTGGGAGGTGATAAAATATTCTGAAATTGACTGTGGCGATGATAGTTGTACATATCTGTGAATAAATGATGAAAATACTGAAGCTAAGTGGGTAACTTATATGATATATCTACTATATATCAATAAAGCTGTTAAATTTTAAAGAAGCTGTTTCTAGGGGTGCCTGAGTGACTCAGTCAGTTAAGCATCTGCCTTCGGCTCAGGTCATGATCCCAGGGTCCTAGGATGGAGCCCCACATCAGGCTCCTTTCTTAGCAGGGAGCCTGCTTCTCCCCTGCCTGCAATACTCCTTGCTTTTGCTTACTCTTTCCCTCTCTCTGTGTCAAACAAACAAAATATCTTTAAAGAAGCTGCTTCTGATGAAATTTTGGTTTTGTGTTTCATTTATATATTCAAAAGATATGAATCACCTACTATATTCCATGCACTTTCTCAACACTGGAAATTAATTCGAGTGAGTGGCTTGAACAGAACCATGCTCTGTGGTATGCGCACATTTCTGCTTCTGCTGGTAGAGAGTAACTCAGTCATACAACAGGTGTTTGTCAAACACTAGACACACATGTGGTCCTGAGATGACAGAGACCAAGGCCATGGTCATGGTCCTCAAAGCAGCTCATCTTCTAAAGTAAATGCAAACAAATGTCAAGCAGATGACACAGGGGAGGCATTTAATCCACTCAGAAAGTGTCAGGTCACAAAGTTTCTAAAAACTTCCTGAGAGATCATGTCTAAGCTATCTCTGGAAGGGTGGCTAGGTGCTGGCCATTTGAATAAAGCAGCAACACTATAGGTCTGGCAGAGCAAACATGGGGACAGAACAGAAACTCAGAAGTCTCACTCCCCCGCCTTCAAAGGAAGCTGATAAAAGATTAGTAGGGAAGCTTTTCTTTTTTTTTTTTTTTCTCACAGCCCTTTCACCCTCTTGTAGGCTAGGAACCCCACTAGGAGAAGAGAGCATGCTCCAGATTCAGGGAATGGGAAGCTCCCAAATGATGAGGAGAGGTACAAATGGGGATAGCCTGGGGCATAGGAAACACCAGAAACAGAAGAATTCCTCAGTGTATCAATAAAGTATCCAGTCCTAGGAAGTCTTCAGGATTGAAGGTTTAAAAGACTGAGTAGTCATCAAAAGCCACTGGTTTAAAAATAATACCCAGGATTCATTGAGAACATAGCCTTCCAAAGCAGCTTCTCATCTATTCTCCACTCTCCTCCTGGCTGTGGGCAAGAGCTGGCTATTGGGCCTGCTGAGGGGAGAATTTCAAGAGCCTTTCTGAGCTTGTGCAATTCCCTATTTTCTATAGCCTGGAGGGTCCTCCTGTTATCCATGCAATAGAGAAAGTCATTTTCTGAACCATTGCTGTAATCTAGACACTGTGCTAGAGGGTGAAGAAGCATTTCTTTCTCACAAGAGCATCCTGAGATGTGAATTTTTATCCTGGTTCCTACTGAAGAAGCTGAGGATCACGAGAGTTAAGTAACACGCTCAAGACAAAACAGCCAGTAAAATGCAGAATTGAGTCTTATGTCTGTGTACTTTCTGCTGTAGCTGATGCTTTGAAAAAGCAAAGCCTGGGTTTCTTCTGAAGACCACTGAATTTACAAAATTATTAAAATATAAATGAGGGCTATAGAAATTTTAGAGAAGTGGTCATTCTTCCCAAAGCACATGAACAGTTCCAACATTAGAGAGTCTTTGAGGCCATCATTATGTAATAGGTACATACGTATATTTATTTACACATAGTATATTTGTATATAATATAATATTAAGCTATATAATCTATATACACATGTAATTAGTATATAATAATGTAAATCTTCACACACAGCTACACATACATATGGACACAGAAATCACAGAATCACTGCTGACCCATAGACTCATCCTCTTGCTGATCAGTGAAGTCTATAGATAAAAAGTTGTTTCGGAGGTTCTGAGCAGCAGCAGTTAATAGAAGATGTCCACCTTGGTAGGACCTTAACTAGTAGCCTTCCTGTAACCTACCGTGTCAGAAGTAGTATGTGTGTGTCTGTGTCTGTGTCTGTGTCTGTGTCTGTGTCTGTGTAGCTTGGAGGGTTATAGGAAAAAGTAGAATAACTTCAGATTCTGAAGACCTCCAGAAATGCCTGTGATAATTCCTAAGGTTCATTTGTTAGGGAGTTTGCATGTTGGAATGCATGAAATTAGAAAGGTGACTACAGAAATGAAGCCATAGAACTTAATATTGCATGTTTATTGCTCTGAGAGTTAAATCAGCACTTTTCTTGCCTTCAGCATATATTTAAAAGGAGCTTATGCCCTTTTGGAGCAACCCGGTAAATTTAAGCAATAAAGCAAAGGTTCCCTTCTAGGAGGACGTAATATATAAAGACAAAAATATCAGCTACAAATCAATGCATATTGATTTAAATGAACAGCATCATTGCTCTCCAGTAAACCTAGCTCAGAGGCTAAGCACAATTGTATCTTTATTCACAAACCCATCAGCTTTGTGTTTCTAAGCAGAAACCCAAGAGGCCCTCCCAGGCAGCACCTAAATTACCTGTATTATCTTATAGTTTCAGATTTTATCCAGATGTTATGCACATCAAAGCAAAGCCGGACAGAGGCACTGGATGACAGTTGTGAAAGTCTTGGCTGGAAGGCATCCGTGTCTGCTGTAAATCAAACTGTGGCAGTAGTGAGACACTTTCATAAAGAGAGATTAAGGCTGCAGCCCAGGGAGTACACACTCAGATGACTTCTGTGCTGCTGTCCTGCTGATCCTCCACCAGATGCTTCCAGTGTGGCCCCAGATGTTGTGATAGAGCTTCACCTATATTAATTTGTAAATTTAATCATTGTAATAATAACATGATGAGCAGGTATTATCTAGCTCATACACCTTGCTTCTGGCCACCAAAGGCAAAGCAGCATGTTACAACCCAGAGCCACCTCACTCACAACCCATTCACCAATTCACGTAGCTTGTAATAGAAGCAGCAGCCGTGGACAAGCGTGGGAGTCTGGGATCCACTGCTGATCTTCAGTCTCATTAGCTGTGACCTATCATTAATTAGCTGTATGCTCTTTGGAAGTCCATGCTTGCTTCTAGGCCGTGGACTCCTTAACTGAAATGTAAAGATGGAATTTTCTGGCTCAAAAGTTCCCAATATGCCATTTTCCTTTGATTTGGCTCAAAAGTTCCCAATATGCCATTTTCCTTTGATTTGGGAAAAAGCACAAAATCCAGTATCAGAGAAAGTTTTGAATCTCAAGCTTAGATTCAGATCTGGCCTCCCTTTTCCTGGGCAGTATGAAATAAAGCCCCTTTTGTAAACCTCATGCTCCTGCCTTGCAAAGTGGGAGCATTTTAACGGTGCACTTAACCACAGTCTCCAAATGCTGGAAGAGAACTCGTGAACTGTCACCAGATCTTCCAAGAGAAAGTTCAAGTGAAAAGTCCCTGGCCTTGCAAAAAGCACACATTTGAGCAATAAGAAAATCCCTACTATGGCCACCATCATAAGCGCTATCAGGTCATTTAGCTACCAAAAAAAAAATCAAATCTTCCTTTAACCCTACTTGTTCCAGGAAATGGCAGGCCGCACAAAATCCTCTGTCCATAACACTGAATAAGTCCTTCTCTGTTGAAATATTCCCTTTACTGGATTGAGTGTTCCCTTGTGGTCATCTAAGGACTGCAAAATGTACCTAAAGACCAATTAGAAAATCTCTGTTTCTTAAAAACCCACCTTAAATAGAATTCTTGCCAATCAGTATTTCTTCTTTTTACCCTATGAAACATACTCTCTTCCAAACACTGAAAAAAAAGGACAGTAAATGGGTTTCCTTACCACAAGTTTATGGATATTTTTCAATTTATTTTGTCTTGAACTTCGTTTTGACTGCAAAAAAGGGTTGAAGTGAAGAAAGTCCAGCATAAGGATGCTGATTTTTTCCACAGTCTAAATGAATAAGCAAATAGAACAATATAAAAGTCTGAATACCATCAATTAAGGTTCTCAGTATACTACAACTCATTATATATTACTTAAATATGAATTATTTTGTTCTTTAGAGTTTTCAAAGTGACCTGCACATTTTGATTGATGGGTTATTAGACCAGTGCCTTGTCTCAGGATAATGGTGGTATAGTCCATGGACAGAGGTTTAAGGCT